>CAJQZJ010032004.1:1629988-1648779 GCA_907164525.1 Lophiomys imhausi | reverse complement strand
TGTGTGTGTGTGTGTGTGTGTGTGTGTGTGTGTGTGTGTGTGTGTGTTGAATGTGGCTATAAAGTCATTCTGTACACAATAAAGGGAAGTTTCCAGGTTGCATAGTGTGGGAGAAAATGCTTGCTTTGTATGAATATTCCATCTCAATTCTTTGAATGTTTCTCAAAAAATATTTTTCCTAATTTTTTCTTTTTAACCCTGAAAGGACTCGCCTTGGTCTGGCTATACACAGCTTCCCTGCCTGCTACCTGTTGGATGGGTGCCATCTAGTGACACAATGTGGTAAATCTGTCAGTGAGAGCCATATGTGGTTTCTAAGGCTACCAAGAAAAGCACAATACACAGGTCCTCAGGCTTCGCCAGCAGGCAAGAACAGATGGAGGGGGACAGGCACAAATGTCACTGCACGTTTGCATCTGGACACCTCCGGGGCTGCTCAGCACGTAATGAGGAGACCTCAGTCTTCTGAGGCCACACAGGCTGTCTCCTCTCTCCATTCCTTCCTGGCTTCAGTTCAGGCTTATTGAATTTCTTATGTAAATTTTCACTTTTCCTGGAGTTTCTAGTTGCCTTTTTTTTTTTTTAATGCATCCTAAAAACATTTGGTTTGGTTTTTAGTTTTGGTTTTGTTTTATTCCTGAAGATCTAAGTAAAAGACAAGTTCCCTGGGAGGCTCCACACTCTCTCCCAACCATGCTCTAGACATAGTCACCAAGGGACAGATCTTAGTCTTACCCTCCCAGGGGCTTAAGGATATGCTCCTGCAGGAACCCATTCAGTAAAGATGAGAGTGACAGTCCAAGGGCTTTGAGTTCCCTAGAGGGTGCTAATTTTGGCAGCCAGTTGAGACTCTGCATAACACACAGGCTTTGAAGCAAACTGCCCGTGTCTTGCTTCTCCGAGTCTCTGGACTAAGCACCTGTCCTCGGAATCTCTTTTCTAGGACTGGACAAGAAACAGGCTCAGAAACTCCTCCCCCGCCCCAAGTTTCCATGTTTCCTGCATGTTCACTCTTATATGCAGATCCTAACTTCTAATGTTTATGCATGCAAATAAGGGTTTGTGAGAGTGAGTGTAGACTACAAAACTAGATGAGAAGCCACAAGAGGGGAACAAAAGATCACATGTGTTACGGAAGTAGAAAGAGAGTGGCTGGGGGTGGGAGGTCAGAAGGAGAGTGGCTGGGAAAGAAGGTAGAAAGAGAAACAACAGAAACAAATTTTGTTTGAAAAAAATGCCATGATGAAACATAGTTATTTGTAATACACACACATACACATTTATTATTATTATTATTATTATTATTATTATTATTATTATTAGAAAGAGAGCATCTCGTGCTTCTAGAATCTAACACCAAGGGCCCTCCTTAATTACAAAAGAGTGGAGTAGGGATCAAGACACCCAAATAGTCTTGGCCTTCAATCAAAACCAATGTCTTCTTACAACTGTCAAGAGATCCATCAAGAGATAAACCAGGAACCAAGGTGTGTTATAATAAACACAGGAGATCATTATTCTGCCTTGCAAAGGGTCAAGAGTTTTTGGCACATGCTACAACACGATGAAATTTGAGGACACTGCACAATGTGAAATAAAACTAGACATACACAGGCATGCTTACATTTCTATGAGGCTTTTTGTAGAACTCCAGGACAGTAAGGACAATGGAGACTGCCAGAAACTAGGAGGAGAAGGGATGGATGGAGAGTTGTTTAATGGTGACAGAGCTTCAATTCTACAAGCTGAAGGGAGTTCGGGAGAAGAAGGTGAAGGCTGCACAGCCATGTGACCATGCTCACTGCCACCAAACTGTACACTTGATGGTTAAGGTACTAAATTTTATGTTACTCATATTTTACCACCAATTTCAAAAATGGACCAATGTCCCCTGCGCTTACTCATCCTAGGGAGGACAGAGAGGCCCACTCTAAACCTCTTCACAGGAGAATATCTCAGGTCACGGTACTTACACAGATGCTATATGCTGGAATATATTCATGCTTCCCCAGGAGACCATAAAGAAGCTGTGTCAGGATGCCAGATGGCAGAGCGGGGGGGGGGGCGGTGTGGAGACCATGATAAGTAGAGAGGAGGGGGGTTCTCGCTCATGCTGGCACTGAGAGCTTCATTCTACCATGGACAGGGCAAGGTGGCAGCTGGTACTGACCTTCCTCCTTATTTGCCTGGCTCTTGCCTTCTCCCTCACAGCCATAGGCAGCAGCCACTGGTGTGAGGGTATCCGAAGGATGACAAAACCGCTGTGCCAGGACCTCCTGCGGGGATCAAACTGCATTCACTTCAGCCGGGCCAGCAATAGCACTGGCAGAAGACGTGGTGACAGCCAGGCTGTCCAGTACATGTGGGAGACAGGAGACGACAAATTCATCCAGCGCAGGTTCCATGCAGGGCTTTGGCAGTCCTGTGAGAAAAACCTCAACAGCATAGGTGAGTGTCCCCAGGCCAACAGGAGCAGGATGGCCCTGAGAAGGGGCTCCAGAGCCAGGCTGCCTAAGTCTGAACTTGGGTCTGCCATGGACTGTCTATGTGACCTTAAGCAAGTCCTTTACCTCTGAGCCTTAATTTTCTCATCTGTAAAATGGGAGCCATGGGAGTGCTTATCTCCTAGAGATAGCACACCGATGAGGTGAGTAGACAAATGTGAAGTGTCTGCAACAGGGCCTGATACACTTTATGGAGCACAAGTGTTCACCCACTTGTCACTGTCTCTCAGTTTCTCAAAAATCAAAGGTGGCCATACCTATCTGTAACTAGCCTCTCTAAGATTTCTTTCTCGCTTTAAAAACTGTTGTTGTTGATGATGATGATGATGATGATGATGATGATGATGATGATGATATTGTTACTTGAGATGGGATCTAGCTTTGTAGCCTTAGCTAGCCTGTAATGTAGACCAGGCTGGCCTCAAACTCACAGAGATAAATCTGCTTATGTCTTCCAAGTGCTGCTTCTCCCTCACAGAGGGAGTGTGCCGCCATGCCAAACATTAATTTTTTATCGTGTGTGTGTGTGTGTGTGTGTGTGTGTGTGTGTGTGCGCGCACACACACGCACGCGACTTCAGAGTCCAGAAGAAGGCATCAGATCCCCAACATCTAGAGTTATAGGCACTTGTGAGACACTTGACTTGTTCTGGAAACCAAACCTAACTCGTCCGCAAGAGCAGCAAGGGCTCTTCAACTCTGAACCACTGCCCCAGCCCCTCCAATGCTGAGCTATCACTCCAGCCTCTCTTGCACTTTTAATTACTCTTGGAACAGAGGATGCTCTTAGAAACAAAAACCTCCAGCTCTTAGCATCATCAGATCACCTACCAGATCTATTACAATCATGGCCAATAACGAGTTGGTCCTTTATCTCAGGCTGTTCTGGAAGCAGCCCTGCATGATAGTGTCTTTCCCTCAGCTCTGAAGCAGGAGGCTCAGAGAACTCACACAGCGGACAAGTCTTCTCTCATGTTAGTCAACCCACTTCATTAACATCTTCCAGACTTTTTTGATTGAGGGTGGAGGTTTATGAAGTAAATGGTGAGAGAAGAAGAAAGAGAAGATGAAGGGAAGGGTTAGTACAAAGAGCATAGCTTGAAGAAAATGTTTTTACCTCACAAAGAGTAGAAGAGGAAGAAATGCAAATCCTTGATGTTGGGCAGGCTGGCTGAGGCCTATACTCAGGGCTAGATGAGCCCCTCTGGTTTCAAAACAAAGGTCTCAAAGTAAGAAGGTGAGGGGATACCCCTAGCAGTCCCCACTTATATCCTTGGACTTATATTTCTTCTACACATGTTAATTACTACTCTTGTGGCATTTAAAAAAAATGTTCTTGCAGCCTAAGTAAACCATAATAAGGATCAATACTCTGAGATACAGCATAACTACCTCCAATCCCATCCAAGCAGGCTACTGAGTGGCAAATAGATGTCCACCTTCGCCTCCAGGCTAAGTTGTCTTTGTTATAAGCGTGATTCATATGCAGCACTAATTCTAGCTAAGACTATGAAAAGGGGGCTCCGAAATTCTCTTTTTATGGAGTACTATTGTATAAACTCTATTCTCTTGACCTCCCCCTGCAACACACACACACACACACACACACACACACACACACACACACACACACATAGCTACATTTGGCTTGTGACCCTGCCTCCTCTGGGATCGCCAAGATAGTCCCATATTTTCTGTTTGGGAATTATAGGCGCCACATCCATCAGCAAATGACTTAAGAACTGTTCTGTTTCCAAGTATGTTCCCCCCACATCTGAGGACAGCCTCATCTATTTCCATGGCTTTGCATAATGACAGGAATTGAAATCACCCTAGGAGCTTGTATACATCCAGGCGCCTGGCCCCAGAGGTTCTAACTCAATAGATCTGGGCTGGAGTCTAGAAACCTGCTCTTGGTTGGTTGGTTGGTCGGTCTATTGGTTGGGATTTTGTTGTTGTTTTTGCTTTGTTTTGTTTTGCATTTTAGCTAAGGTTATATTTACATGCAGGTAAGAGTCACACATTTTGAAAGACTTATAAGTCAACATTCTCTGTCCCTTCCCTTCAGGGGAAACTGTTTCTATATGAAGGATCAGCATAGACACCTTCATTTTAAACACTAGCTATTCACTTAGTTGTATAATAAATAAAACTTATCAGTTTCCGTGACAATACCCCACATAACATCTTCCATCTTCTTGATGAGGTAATATCACTGCTTTATTTAAATCAATAAACCAATAATTTTGACTAGACATTGCTCATGCTATCATCAGAAAAGGTGTTCTCATGTTTATTGCTTGTACAGATTTTTTGGTCTCCCTGGAGTTTCTAATTGCTGTTTCTTTTCCCATCCTCATAGCATCTGTATTTCTATCCCACTCAACTTTATTCTCTCTAGAGTATCTATCTGTATTTCTAATTAGCTTTCCTGGTGACTATGACACACATCACAGCAAGAGAAACACACCCCAGACACAGAAAAGCCCTCTGGATAGAAGGGAATTGGAGTATCATCAAGTATATTCACCAACAAGCATTTCCGTTCTTGGCATGGAGCTAGAGGAACAGGGGCTTAACAGAGACAGGGCCACAGTGCTGAGAGTTATAAGACACCGGAAAATACCTAGTATAAAGATAAAACAAGGAAGGGTGTGGTAATGGTTAAGATGGAGGCCCACCCACGATATGGGAATGGGAATGAAGAGACGCTACTTAGGAGGTGGCCACTGACCAAGCCATCATATCTGCTTCAAGTTTTGCACATATGCATTTGTATGTGCATATTCAGGAGCGTTGTGTATGTGTACATATATGTGGAGGGTGTCATCCTTGAGAATGACACCTGCTTAGAGACAGGGTCTCTCATTGGCCCTGATCACACTAATTAAGCACAAATGGTTGGTCAGCAATCCACCGTGGGATTCTCCCATCTCCACTCCCCCAGCATTGAGATTGCACGCTAACACCACCATTTTAACTTGGGTTCAGGGAATCGAATTCAGACCCTCATGCTTTTGAGGCAAGCAGTTTATTAGCTGAGCTATCTTCCCCAAGCCCCATATCTGGTGGAGATCAGGAGTCAGGGCGTTGTGGGCACACTGAAATGAACAAGACTGGTTGGTCTGAAGCAGTGGAGTTAAGCTTTTCCAACAGACCATGGGACAAGGACCAGGAGGAAGCTTCAGTACAGATCCGAGCTTAGGTGGACTTTTCATGTCCCTGGGGCAGCTGTCCTTCCCTTATATGGGGGGAAAGCCTAACTGGAGAAAATTCTCATGACACTGGCACTGGAAGTGACACCAGAAGGAGAGGGGCCTTCAATGGAGGCTGAGCTTCAGGACAGGATTAGAAAATTAGAGAGAGGAGGGAGTTCATTTCCCTGTGAGGAAAATTACCTTAGCTAGACTTAAGGAAAGGGAAGAATTAGACTTTAAGGAGGCCCAGAAGCAGGTATCAGCTGGCCATCTGCATGAGGTTCGTGCCCTTTACTCACAGAAACACTAGGCTGATATCTGGTATAAATTATCCCTAAGACTTCGGATAAAAAAAAAATCATTGGTCAGCTTATGTGTATGTATGTAGGGGAGGTCCTCATCCTAAAACAGGACCTGGGAGCAACATTAACAGACTGTGTGAGGCTCTTTTAGACTCTTTCCTCTAGAACAATGCTTCTCATCCTTCCTAATGCTGTGACCCTTTAATACAATTCCTTCTGCTGTGGTGACCCCCACAACCATAAAATTATTTTCGTTGCTACTTCACAATTGAAATTTTCTACTGCTGTGAATTGTAGCATAAATATTTTCAGTGTCAGAGACTTGCCAAAGTTGAGGCCCATTGCTTTAGAGAAAGCCCCCCTGGCATTCCTGTCAACTGAGGGAATGCACACACACACACACACACACACACACACACACACACACACACACCTCACTTCTACTTGGATGGCAATAGAGGACCTTTCCTACATCAACTGGGACACACGCTAAATTTTAAGGAAGACTGATGTTCTTGGCAATTCAGACACAATCTTGAGTACAAATTAAGGGTGTGTTTCTTTGTTCTTTCCTAACTTTGAGAACCTCTGTTCTTGAGTTCAGGATAGAAAGAACCTTTAATAACAGCCTCACTGGATGGCCCTAAACTCACTCCACAGGCATGTTCTCTGAAGAAAGTAAACAGAGTTTAAGTCCTCAGACAGGACTGGAAATTATTGCATATTGTATTTTTTCTTGGAAACTTACAGTGTATATTAGCATGTTTTTAAAAACCCCTTTGGGAAGTTTCACAATAAACAAAATAGACCCTGATTAATATGACATATCCCAGTGTTTCCCAAAATTCATTAACCACAAAAGAGGTTTGTACATTCACGTCTATTTATGTTATTTATATGAGAATTATGATGAGAAAATGTGTTGTAGAGGTGCATTGTCACACTAAAGATTGCATAGCTGGAAGCTGATGAACTTGAACCTCACACTCTCCACTCTGACTTTTCCTGTTACCCCACAATCTAATAACTATCATGAGTGTTTTCTGCCCATTCATCTAAAACTCCTCAGCTCATATCTCCCACACTTCTTGGTATAAGAAAGTCAGTATTTCTGAACATTACTACACTGCCATTGTTTTAAGATAGAAGGAAGATAGATTCCCAGAAAAATTGCCACCATCTGAAAACACATCATCACTTTCCATGTTTTGCAGGATGTACCTAAAGCAAAAAAAATTTAGTGTTCAGTTTTTACTCTACAGGAATTAATTAATACCAAACATATTAGAGGGTAAGTCAAAGTTGCATATTAGAAGTTACAAACACACACACACACACACACACACACACACACACACACACACACACACCTCACAGGAGGTAGTAACAGAAGTGGATGAAGAAGTTGGGATTGCCAGTGATCTTGAACTTCATGCCTTGCTCAAGGGGTCATCCCTTAGAGCTCAGCTCAACATTGAGGTCAGGTCCTCTTGGGAGTTCAGTAAAGTCAGATCCTTTGCTTTTCCAATGGGAGATATTTGGATTTTTTTTTTCAGTCTCCCAATTAAAAAAATATCTGTTTAGAGCTTTACATAGCTCCCCCAAAGCCATGTTTGTGATGAAGTATAAGACATAGAACCCAGTCACTGACTACATCACAAGCACCTCAGAGACTGGGGGAGAAAGAAAGAAAGTATAAGAGCAGAAATGAATGGGAAGTAGTACAAATAGAGAGAGGTTGTGAGGGGGTGGAATCGGCTCAGTGTGGCCACAATAAGGACTCTGGTCTCAGGAAGATGTTCCAAACCAAGTGCATGCATGGGATTTGGGGGTGAGCCAGCACCCTAGTCCTGAGGCATGAAACCTGACTGAGGTCTCCCCCATAAGTCAGCCCATCTCCCTGCAAATGGACCCTTCAGTGCTTTAAGGGGGAGACTACACCTCTCCTTCCACATTATGAAATAAAGGTTTGCAATGAAAGCTCCTGGTCGAGGCAACGCTCACAAGTTCTTTTCCTTAGGCAGATCTCCGAATCAATGATATATGCTTGAGTAGACTGTTGTGCTGGGCTCAGAGCATTCAGATGGGCACATGGATAACCCCGGGGCCTTGATCCCCATGGGTGGGGATGGCAGAGTCCAGCTCCCAGGGCTTGTACGCATTCTCCTACGGCTGGCTTGCTGTGTCTGTTGGCCGCCCAAGCCTTGCCAAGCTATGTAACACCCGCCTCTCTGGCTTCGTGGGATTTGTAAAGATTTTTCTTCTTAATCCTGCTGGCTTTGTTCAGTAGAAACGCCATTTCTGAGGATTCACATTAATCAAGGGGTCACTCCAGTCTAGCTCTCTGGACGCAGCAAAACTTGTCCTTCTAAGCTATTGAAAATTCTCTTAATCTGTTCAGCTGGCTTTCTGGTGTTCTGTGCCCTGCCGCTGCCCTGCTCCTGGATTCCCCTTCCTCTCTCCTGTCCCTTTCTTCTGCTTCCCTGCTCCAGGTTCCCCATGCCCCTGCCTCTGCCTTGCCCCTGCCCAGCCCTTACCCTACTTCTGACTTCTCCTACATTACTGTTGGAAAAGACCAAGGACACTCTTCCTTCCATGTGCTTGGAATGTGGTTTGAGGGTGTCCCCCAAAGGTTCATGTACTGAGCCTGGTCCCAAGCGTGGTGATTTAAGACTGTAGGATTTTTCAGAGCTGGGACCTAGTGAAAGATGATTAGGTCATTGGGTGCTACCTTCTTTATCCTGGGAGCCTGGTTAATTCCTGAGAATGAATCTCTCATGGCTGCTGTCACATCATGGCTGCCCTCTGTCTCTTGTTCCTACTCCCACCATGACAGCATCTGTCATGTGTGATTTAGCTAGAAGCCCAGGTCCCCATCAAAGCCAAGCAGAAGACAGACTCTTGCTCTTATAGGTCCAGAATTGTAATCTAAAAAATTACTTAATTTCTTTGTAAAATATCCAGACTTCAATGTTTTGTTACAGTAGAAGACAAACTAGTGTAAGCCTCCAAGCATTAAGTAGAGAGATAGCAGGCAGTGATGTGGGAAAATGTGCCAATCCTCAAGTAGGAAAGCCCCATTTTCTCTTCCTTCCCTCCCTCCTTCCTTCCTTCCTTCCTTCCTTCCTTCCTTCCTTCCTTCCTTTTTCTCTTTCCAGTACTAGGAATTGAACCTAGGGCCTTGCAAATGCCCTACTGAACCACATTCACAGCCCCGAAAACCCTACGTTCAATCCCTCATTCTATCAGCTTGTAACTTATTTTGAGCCTGGCTTTCAAATCTGCAATATAGAGATCCTTGCACTGGCCTCTATCAGTAATTAGGCACAAAAACTCATGTGACAATCTATAACATGTTTTCACAACTATCTTACTACAGGCTTTTGTTAGATCCAGTTTGAGATAAAGAAAACAAAGCTTAGAGAAGTCTGGAAACTTCCTGTGGTGGGAGACAGAGTCACAGAAGCTACAGTTGGGGACTGAACTGTCCCATGATGCCCATCCTCTTCTGCTGCTGTCATGGCTGGCCTCCCTCTGTGGCCACTTCCACTACCTGTCCTCTCTCCCTCACTCTACCTCTCACCTCCACTTCACTCTTGTCCACCCTCCCGCCATTAGAACGCCCCCCTCCCCACCCCACCCCCCGTCATGAGAGATCCTTTTTAGTTTTTGTTTTACTAATGTTTATTTCCACCTGGACATGCTTGCTTATACTTAAGGGTAACATCCTAGAATAAGCCTAGGAAAATAGACAGTAGTTGTCTTTCTGGGCCTGAGTTACCACTCATAAAATAACATTTTCCAATTCCACCCAATCTTCTACAAATTCACTTTCTTTACAGCCGAATAGAATTGTGCACACTTTCATTGTCCATTTGTCTGTCTGCAGCAGGGTGCTTGGCTATATTCTTCTTGTCTTCTAGGTGAGCAGTGCAGGTGCTTCCTGAGGATTGTACCCCCTGAGGGACAAGGTAAGCATAGTGCTTGCCGCCACTTCATGATTTGAATGGCTCTAATCATTTTATTGGAAATGGGGAAAATGATGAGATGGGTGGATATGGCTTTCCCTTAAGGTTGACCCTGTTCACACTCCTTATAGCCCTTGTGCGCTGGAAGATGGTAGTCAGCTTAACAGGGTGACAGGAGATGGACTGGTGGGGTCTGCAGCTTCCTGAACCATAAATGTTTCCGCAGTGGCCAAGCTCAAGCTCTGTAGGTAAGGAAAAGGCAGAGATGGGAAGACACGAGCTCTGGGATATCATTGCCTTGTGTGTGCTTTCTTCTCTCCATCACACATTCAGTTTGGGCTTGCTTTCTTGATGTCTGTTCTTCCAGCAAGAGTAGAGGCTTTATGAAGCTCAGAGAGGATCATGTTATACCTGTCTCCTTAAGGCATTTCTTTGGCATTTCTCTGTCCCATCACCTGTCTTGCCTGGTTGGTAGTGGAACTTTTTTCTTCTGTCCCCTCTATCCATTCTTCTCCACCCCACATCCAAAACAGCTCCAGTTGTGATCCCAGCAAGGATGCACAGGCAGCTTGTATGGAAACAAAGGATGTTGGTAGAACTGGAGCCCACCCAAGGCTCTTAAGCACTCAGACCCTCCTGCCCTCATATTTAAGTTTATTATTTAAAAGTGTTATCTTTAAAATACTTCATTTTTTATTGGGGGGTGTGAATCTGAACACCTGTCTGCAGGTGTCTGCCAAGGCCAGAAAAGGAGTGGGATCCCCTGAAGTTGGGGTCACAGGTGGTTTTGAGTCACCAGATTTGGATGCTGGTAACTGAGCTAGCTCCAGTCCTCTGCAAGAGCAGCAAGTTCTCTTAGCCAAAGAGCCATCTTGCCAGCCCTGTGCACATTCTGTAAAGGGCAAAGACAATGTCTCCATTGGAATCAATATCATGTGATGATTCTTAAATTGGAGAGTAGACATTCCCAGAATGCCTTGCACCTGTATGCCAGGGTTTTGCTTATGTTTTCCCTCCCACCCGTGGGCAGCCCTTATACCTATCTCCTTAAGGCCCTAGGATCCCCTTGACCCATCAACTTCCTTAGACCCAACAGAGGTGCCTTTGGTTTTCACATGGAAGGCTTGCAGTAGTGAGGTGTCTCACATCACTACCTCTTGCATTATATCCACAGGGAGTGTTTACGGTAGAATCTTGGTCCCCAGGGTAGAGCTACTGGGAGTTGATGAGGGACTTTTAGAGGTGGAGACCATTGGAGCCTTAAGATTGTTGGAAGTGCTGCTCAGAAGGAATCAATGTGGTTCCCTTGCAACCCTGAGTTAGTTTCCATGAAAGAGGTAGAAAAGAACAAAGAACCAAGCTGGCCTCTCCCCATCCCTCTGGCTTCATGTCAGCCTGGATTTCTCCTTGTCATGTGTGATCCCACCATGATGCCATGCCCATGGTCTAATAGCTAAGGAAGTTTTTCAAGAACATGGCCCATGCCATTTGGACTTGACAGCATCCAAAACGTGAACTGAACAGACCTTTTTGTTCACAAAATATCTAGCCCTCCAGTCTTCTATTATAAGAGAAAGTGTGTTGGTAATAAAACCAAAGGATCAAAACCTTCCACATATGGATTCTAAATGCCCAGCGTTTCTGTCCTTCCTGTTTGTAGGTGTTTTATGGCTCTCCATTGGGGCTGAAGTCTTGGATATCTTTCTGATACTGACAGGTGCCATCCTTCTGGGATTCAGCGTGAGTTGTCACGGTTCTGGATGTAACTGGCTCAAGGTGGATGCCTCAGTGTCTATCCTCATGGTGCTTGCAGGTATTTTCCAGCAGGAACAGCTTCTCCCAGCCCACTCCAGAGAGGCCATGATGCTTCAAGACATGGAAGGGGCTGCCTGGCTCTCTCCAGTCACTGGCCAGCTCAATAAAACAGCTGGTCTCCTGGATAAGTCATTGGACTGATTCCCTTGGAGAGGGAAAGTGGTGTTGGAAAGGAAAAAGATGAGCACATGTGGAAAGAAACACCAGTTTCTGTCGCCGTCGGGGAAGATGCTGCAATAGTTCTGGGGATAGCGATGACCTCACGTAGCAGAAAGGTTAGGCTGGAGTCCATAGTGGAATCCTCCTAAGATCCGAACTCTGTTACTCAATGTCTGCACATAGCAAATATATATTAAGTACTCTAGAAGAATCACTTAACTTCTATAAGTTAACTGTCAGAGTTAGGCTCTGGTGAAGACAAAATAGGAATGTACCTACTATATAAATATCAGTATCTTAAAAATTATTACCAAAGTTTGGCATAAATTTTCCACAAAGAACTCTTTTGTTTTTGGTTTTTTTTTTTTTCCAACACTGCCTCTGCTCTCCAAGCAACTTAACTTGGCCTTCTAAGGTGGGTAATTTTACCCACCTTGACTTTTTTAGAGTTTGTCTTTATAATTTATTTTCTTATTTAAAATTCTTAATACAACGTATTTTGAGCATATT
This sequence comes from Lophiomys imhausi, assembly GCA_907164525.1. Classification (NCBI taxonomy): domain Eukaryota; kingdom Metazoa; phylum Chordata; class Mammalia; order Rodentia; family Muridae; genus Lophiomys; species Lophiomys imhausi. The sequence continues at coordinate 1,636,325 of CAJQZJ010032004.1, read as the reverse complement.
CTTTGTCCTCCACCAACTCCTTCCAGATCTTCTCCACCTCCCTATTCACTCAATATCATGCGCCCTGTCAAAAAAATCAAAATAAAAACAAATGAACAAATAAAACCCAATAAGACAAAAATAAAAAAATGAAGCAACTTAACTTTGCCTTCTAAGGTCCTTAAGTTAATGTCTCCACCAAGATATGACCCTGAACATATGGCTTCTTTCTAGCCTCCAGACAGACACACTAAGTTGTGTTCATGTGTATAAATCCAATCTGTGCATCAATCCTGTGTTTGATGAACATAACATATCTTGCCCAGGTCTTAGCTTCAGTAAGTAGAAAGATAAAACCCAATCACTAGATCTTCCATAGCAAGCAGCAGGGCTATGGACATGTAGAAATTCCCTCTCAGGTCCTGGTTTCTACAGTGTTCTTCCTGGTTAGGATCAGGCTTCTTTCTGGGTATTCCTTCAGTTTCTACTGTGGGAATGAGATGACAGATGGAGTGGGTAAGGTGTGTAAGCATAGATGTTGAATAAGGTTCTGCAGATGCTAGAAGTCTCCCAACACCCAACATCCAACACATGCAGGGTAGAGAATATTTTCCGCTGTGTTGTGTTCTTAATGGTGACTCATGAAGCTTTACTTGTACAGGACTCCTGGGCATGGTGGCTCATATGATGTACACAACTAGTTTCCAAATCACTGTGAACCTAGGACCAGAAGATTGGCGGCCTCAGACATGGGACTATGGCTGGTCCTATTGGTAAGTTGCTTGGCTACAAGGTCTGGTGGGCCAGAAAAGATGAACATAGCTTTTTGTAGGAAATAGACATTGTCTTAGGGCTGGCACCTGCTACTGTTGTGACTTTTGACTGGTATTATAGCCTTTTTATAACCCTGTCTTCTCAGTTGTTGAGTAAAACTACCCACCTTGACTTTTTTAGAGTTTTTTTATAATTTATTTTCTTATTTAAAATTTTTTATACAATATATTTTGATCATATTCTTCCTCCTCCACAAGCTCCTTCCAGATCCTCTCCACCTCCCTACCCACCCAATACCATCACCATGTCAACAAACCAAAATCAAGGCAAATGAACAAATAAAACCCACTAAGACAAAAAAATAAATCACACACAAAAGAGAAAGAAAGAAAGAAAGAATAGACTTCATTTTTTATTGACCAAATACTCCTGGGTATTGGGCTGCCCTGAAATGTTGGTTGATATACTTTTTTAATATTCCATAGGAGAAAATGGATTTGCCCTTTTCCAGAAAGTATCAATTGCAAATAGGTTCTCAATTAGGGGGTGAGCACCCATGTCTGCTTAGCCTGCTCACTGTTGAGATTTTGTCCAATTTGAACCTGTGGAGATCTTATACATGCTGTCACAGTCTCTGTGAGGTCATATGTGCTTCAGTCCTATAGTGTCTGGAAGACACTGTTTCCTTAGAATCATTCATCACCTCTGACTCTTACCAGAGGTAAGAGTCATCACCTCTTCCACCAATTCTGCCTCCTTTTCCACATAGATCTCTGAGCCTCAAGGGGAGAGGATAATAAAGACACCTCATTTGGAGCTGAGTCCTCCAAAGTCTTTCACTCTCTGCACATTGTCCAGTTGTAGGTCCCTGTGTTAATCACCATCTACTACAAGACAAAGCTTCTTTGATGAAGGTTGATTGATGCTCTGTTCTATGAGTATAGCAGTATGCCATTAGAAGTCTTTTTATTGTTGGGTTCCTTTTATAGAATAATAGTAGTAGGTTTTCCCCCTTATGCCCATGACCTAACTAACTAACCTAACTCAGGTTCTTGGCCACTTTAGCAGGGTCAGATATGGATTCCATCTGATGGAGTGGGCCTTAAATCTAATTTTTTTAAGTGGTAGATTACTCCTATAACATCCATGCCATTGCTGCACCTCTATATCTTGCAGGCAATTGCCATAGGTTGCAGGGTTTGTAGCTAGATGATATTGGTGATTACCTTTCTCCTCTGTTAGCATACAGAGTACCTTCCAGTATCATGAATACTAGTCATTAAGTGTAAAGTTTCTAGTTGGACATCAGCGCAATTCGTTCATCTTCAGTGGCATATATAAGATGTATCTTCATCAATAAGGCCTTACCATTAGGTTGTAAAGAATGAAGATGTGTTTACAAAATATTTGGCAGATGATAAAGTCTAGTATTTTTTATACACAGATGGGAGAAATTTTTCCTGAGCTAGAGCCTTTAAGACCTAGCTTGTATTTCTTCTATTCAAAAGATAATGCCATGACACACAAGGCATATCTCTAACAAGGAGACTCAATCATGCCACAAAAGACCACAGAGGATTTCTTTGTGACTTCTTATTTTGGCAGTGTTGGAGATCAAACTAAGGGATTCACACATGCTAGGGCAAGTGATTTACCACTGACCTGCCTCATCAATCACAAACATATTGTGTCTTAGAAATCAATGTGGCGGCACACACTTTTAATCCAAGCACTTGGGAGACAGAGGCAGGTGAATCTCTCTGAGGTCAAGACTATCCTGGTCTACAGAACAAGTTCTAGAATAGCCAGGGCCACACAGATAAATCCTGTCCTTAAAAAAAAAAAAAGATCAGGATACGTGTACTCATATTTTCATTCCATGCCAATAACCTCTAATACTGGTAGAAAGTTGCCAACTTCAAAAAGGAGTCAATTGTCTCAAAATCTGACAAAGTAGAGCCAATGAAAGTCATACAGTGAGAGCACTCACTCAGAATTGTCCTGAGGCCTCAAGCTTTTGAACAAGTAAGAAAAATCCAGGCATCCTGTACAATAAAAGAACACCTGGAGGCATCACCATCCTGGATTTAAAGCTGTACTACAGAGCAATAGTAATAAAAACAGCATGGTGCTGGCATAGAAACAGACTGGTTGATTGGTGGAATGGAATTGAGGAAAGACCCAGAAATAAACACATATACCTATGGTCACTTAATTTTTGACAACAAGCCAAAACTGTACAATGGAAAAAGGAAAGCATCTTCAACAAATGGTACTGGTCTAACTGGATGTCAACATGTAGAAGAATGCAAATAGACCCATATTTATTACCTTACATAAAACTTAAGTCCAAGTAGATCAAAGACTACAACATAAAATCAGACACACTAAATCTAACAGAAGAGAAAGTGGGGGAAAGCTTGGATCTCATTGGCACAGGAACAACATCCTGAACAGAACACTAATAGGTCAGGCTCTGAGACAAACAATCAGTAAATGGGACCTCATGAAATTGAAAAGCTTCTGTAAGGCGAAGGACACTGTCATTCGAACAAAACGGGCAGCCTACAGACTGGAAAAAGGTCTTCAACTCTACATCCAACAGAGGACAAATATACAAAATATATAAAGAACTCAAGAAATTATCTTAGTTTTGGAAGCTGCGGGCCCTGCACTTCCTATATAATCAGATATATTTATCCCTCTCAGGTCTCTGAGGTGGTTGAAGAATAGATAGCTAGAGTGTCATAGTTAAATTTTGAGTTGTTTAGGAATCAAGAGGGTGTTCTGGATCTAAGAAGATGTTTTTAAAATTGTGAGGCAAGTTAGTATGAAAGCTGAGTTAGACATAGAACTTTAAACTCATGGAGATAGTTAGATAGTAGAATGTCAAAGTCAGGTGCCAAATACATATGGACTGGACATTGGGAATGTATGCTAAGCCATATAACTCTCATAATTGTGGCCTAATTATTTCTGTTGTTTTGCATTGTATTTATTGTTATAAGAGAAAGAGCCATTTGTTGGACTGAAAGAGGGAGCTGTTGCGGGGGGGGGGAGATATACCTTAAACTTAAAAAAAAAGGAAGGGGATGGGTGGGAGGGTGGGACTGGAGGGGGGAGTAGGGAGGGGATTGCGATTGATATGTAACTTGAAGAAATAAAAAAGAAAAAGAAAGAAAAAAAGAAGAACTCAAGAAATTAAACACCAAGAAACCAAATAATCCAATCAAAAAATAGAATACAGAGCTAAACTAAGAATTCACAAAAGAGGAATGTCTAATGGCTAAGAGGCACTTGAAGAAATGCTCAACATCTTTAGTCATCAGGAAAATGCAAGTCAAAATGACTCTGAGAATCCATCTCACACCCATCAGAATGGCTAAGATCAAAAACTCAAATGACAGCACATGCTGGTGAGTTTGTGGAGAAGGGGGAACACTCCTCCATTGCTGGTGGGAGTGCAAACTTGTACAACCACTTTGGAAATCAATCTGGTAATATCTCAGAAAACTAGGAATAGTTCTACCTCAAGACCCACCCATACCCCTCCTGGGCATATATTCAAAATATTCTCCACCAAACCACAAGGACATCACCTCAACTAGGTTCATAGCAGCTTTATTTGTAATAGCCAGAAACTGGAAACAATCCAGATGTCCTTCAACTGAAGAATGGATTAAAATAAAATAAAAACTGTGGTACATTTACACAGCTATCAGAAACAAGGAAATTATGCAATTTGCAACCAGATGTATGGAACTAGAAAAGCTCATTCTGAGTGAGCTAACCCAGACCCAGAAAGATACACATGGTATGTACTCACTTACAAGTGGATATTAACCATATAGCATAGGACAACCATCTTACAACTCACAGACCCAAACAGACAGGAACTTAGCATAACTAACCTATGAAAAACTCCATTCAGCATTGAGTCATGGACCCTGTTGCCGGTTAGTGGAACACAATACCCTAGCTTGGCTGTCATATCAGGCCCCAGTGCAAAAGCAAGTTCTTAGCCCTCATGTGATTGATGAACTGAGGGGGGTTGATATGTGGGGGCTCCCCTCATCCAAGAAGGAGATGACAGAGATTGGGAAGAGGGAGGGTTGGTGGGACCTGGAGGGGATGAGGGAGGGGACTTTGATTGAGATGTAACTTGAAAAAAATAATTTTTTTTAAAAAATCCAGGCAGAAATTTACTGTGAGTTACACCAAGACAACTAGAGTCAGCCACTTGAACAAGAACCCCAACACCCTGTGTGCAGCACAAGCTTGACCCCAAAACCACTAAGGTCAAGTTGTACCACCAAGATTACAAATCTTAACTAGCAACTGCTGACACCAGCCAATCACAGCTCCCCAGCTCCTAATGTATACAAGACAGCTCATCCATTTTTCTTTTTCAATAACCAACCTTTTCCTTTGTTCTCCACAAATGCCAGAGGCTACCCCAGTTGGTCCAGGTGTCCCAGATTGCACTTTTATTCATTATTTGTGCCGGATAAAATCTTTGCTTAGAGAATTGTCTTTATGTTTTCATTGGGTGCTGACAGTTATTTTCCTGTCTGTAAAACTCACTTTTGGAATTTACTCCCTCATTCTCCCATTAAGCTTTTATAATTCACCTGTTTCTAAACCCTTTCGCAGATTTGGTCTCCCATGTCTGAAGATGTTAATATTTATAACTGGAAATTTGTACTCTATTACTTCCATGTGGGTCACTGGAGTGGCTTCCTTCTTAATTAGTGCCCTGGGTTCCGAGATTCTATCATCAGCATCATGCACAGTTGAAAGATCAGTGGAGAGAGGTAGTTATTTTAATCCTTGCATATGCAGAATGATGCTCATTTGGTACTCTGCTTGATCATCTGACCAAAAAAGAAAAAAAAATCTTGAAAGTCATTTGTGTTGGAATTTTTGAGGCACCATTCTGTTTTCTTCCCGAATGTATTATTGCTGTCAAAGGTTTCTTATTGCTGCTTTGTTGTTAGGTGTCAGGATATTCCCTGGTGGGGTGTTCTTTCCATCACATTCCTCCCACTTTCGTGTGCTTAACAAGCTGCTTAGTGTGTGTCCCACACTTCAGGGAAGTTTTCCTACGTTACTTCTTTCACTATTTCTTCTCCTTGGTTTTCTGTTCTCTTAAACTCTTCCTAGCTGGGTCTGTGTTAATGGCTATCCAGTGGTCTTATTTCTTTCCTTACTTAGCCTCTTTCTCTCTTCGTTTCACTTTCTGAGGGAAAAAAATGTTCTCTGCTTGTCTTGTAGCCTTAATTCTGAGGTTAGACATGAAAAAGGGACAGGACGGCTTTCTCCACCACAGCCACCTTTCAATGCAAACCCTGTTTTCAGACCACCTTTCTCCTCTGCCTCCCACACATCCTCCTATCTCTGAATCTGGGCCTTTTGTGCCTATGCCATCAGAGACTAAACCTGTGCTCTCCTGGTGGTATGGGGTCTTGTTCGTGGTGTAGAAGTCATCTGAGAGCCAGCTAGTCATCCATAGTCAGACTTTTGCCTGATGTCCTGGGTGTGTGTGTGTGTGTGTGTGTGTGTGTGTGTGTGTGTGTGTGTGTGT
>CAJQZJ010032004.1:1582648-1622013 GCA_907164525.1 Lophiomys imhausi | reverse complement strand
CACACACACACACACACACACACACACCCCTAACAGATACCCTTCTAAAAAATCATTTCATGGGAAGTAATATGGTCATGATTAGCAACATGAACTCTAAAGCCAGATGATTTGCCTGTTTTGATTTGATTGTAAAAGGGACCATTTTACATTTGTGTTAAAGAGTTGGTCCTCACCCAAGGGCACTATTGAAAGTACTTGGATCATGAAGGCACTGACTTCATCAATGGGCTAATTGATGAGTTCATAGCTAAATGGGTTATCAGAGGGTGGGTCCTTATAGAATAAATAAATGACTTAGGGTATATGTGACTTTGAATAGTACCAAAAAAATCTCAGTGGACCTGTCTCAGAGACAGCCAGGATCAAGGACAAAAACCCACTGACCGTTTTAACCTGCAAGCTCTCTGTCCTGGGTTAATCCACCAGTGAATTTTATCAGGTGTCTACAATGCCATCGACACCAGGCCATTTCTCCTGCATGAAAGAATTTAGAATTCTGGCTAGGGCCAGTGCTTGAAGAACTGACCCACAGCCAGAATCTACACCAGCAGGGCAAGGCAGTGTCGAGGTGTCAGATGGTGGGACTGAGACTCACTTGTCCCTACTAGCCAGTCACAAAAAGCTTCAGTCTTGTATGCAGTGGTCGAGAAAGGGCAGATTGGAAAATTATACAGTTTTCTGAGGATTAAAGGGAGATGGAGTGTCCCTTACCCTAGACACTTGGAAGCTGGGGTATTTCTGGCTGGCTTTAAAACTACTCATTTATCTGTTTTATTTAATATTTCAACACATAAAATAAGGTGTCTTGGGAAAGGAACCCAAGCCAAACATGAAATTCATCTGTTTCATGTCCATCTTATACACATGGCCTGGGAATGAGTTTAGGCCATAATTTGAGTCATTTCATGGTGAGGAAGAGCATCACAGGTCAACATTCCCACTTGTGCTATCACATTAGCACAAGAAATTTTGGTTTTGGGGTGTCATGTCTCTGGATTAGGGCTGCTCAACCTAGGTCGATCTCTCTGCACTATGCCAGTATCCCCACTTCTGAAGAAAGACCTAGAAAGTCTGGATCCTAGCCGGCCTCCTTCCATCCACGTGCCTCCTCACCATCTCCGGGTGGAGCTGGCATGGTGCAGGCCACTTGGCTTCCTGCGTGGCCGAGTGAAGGGGTTAGGGAGGCTGGAAGGAAGGTGCTGGGGGAATACCATGTTCTGATTCAGTGACCAACGGTGTGTGCCGAAGCTTGTAGATCTACAGCTTAGAGTTGGGTGTGACTTCTGCTTGGGACAAAGAGAAGAAAGTAGGTTAAGACCAGTCCTGACCCAGAGGGTTTTCCAGGATCGCCCCAAACATTCATATATCTAAACTATTTTGTTCTTGATACTCGGATTAGAACATACTATGATTTCAGGGCTGGTGTATGACTCAGTGGTAGATGGCTCATCTAGCATGCTCAAGACCCTAGGTTCCATACCAGCATAGCCAAAACAAACAAACAAACAAACAAAAACAAACAAACCCTACAATTTCAAAGACAGGAAGACGAATTTCAAAGCTTAAGGTCTGAGGAGTGTGGGTGGGTTGGGAACCACCAGGTAGGGTAGGGACGGTGCATTGCAGAACCACTGATAGTAAGTCCACTGCACAGCTGAAAATGCAAGGTGTCCTTAACCTGAGAGAGGCTCCTGTCAGTCACTTCTCAGGCCCTATCTTCACTTAACCAAGCGGCAGTGTCCAACACAGATAATTAGCTGTTAGAAGAAAAAACATTCAGCAAATAACTAAATTAACCTTAACAGGATTTATTTGACCAAAAGAATGATTCATGAACAGAGCGAGACTCAGAATTCAACAGTTCAAGCCACGTGAGCAGCAGGCTTGTACAGGTGACCCTGGAAGGCACATAGAGAAATCACTGAATCTGCTCCAGTGAGTTGGGCTTTATTGGGCTAGTCAGTTGACTGCAATGGGCTTGGTTGTTTTTGATGGGGTGAAACTTGGATGTTTGCTGCTAGAACAGAAAAAACAAAAACAAAAAAACCTCTTAAATTCAATTCCAGTTTGTTACTCAGAACTCACAGCACACAGGGCAGCCTCAGCCCAGTGGCTTCCTGATTATTTAATTTAGCAGTTTCCCAAAGACAGCCTTCATATGCTCCTCGGTCTCTGCCAGAATACTGGCCACTCCTCTAATTCCTCTTCCGGTCCCCATCCTCTAAACATCCAAGTCCCCAAGAGGTGGAATGTCTGTCCTACTTACCTGTGATAGCTCCCAAATAGATGTCCTTGCCTAAACCTTCGCTGGTGTGTTCCAGACTGGCAGACCCAACTGTGCTCTCAACCCCTTGTCTTACACGCTGTCTGACTACCTCCCCAACCCCAGTATCACACATCCCTTTTCATGTCTCCATGGCAGTACAATTTCTTTGTTGTCTCGTGAGAGTGCAAAGCACACCTGCTCCCGGGTGACTGTACATGCCCAAGCTCAGAAGCACAAACCGAAAATGTGAGATGGACTCACACGCTAAACATGAACGGGTTCCAATTTTACACCACAGGGTGGATGAATCTCACGAACGTGATGCTGAGCAGGAGTGTCTGACTCTGAGGCTCCCCATTTAAATAAAGTCTGCAGAGGAAAAGGCACGCACACAAACGCCAACTAATGCACCCGTTTAAAGACTGGGAGGTAGTCACTGGATGGAAGGAGACACAGCAGAGACATGCTTACGCTATGCTTGTCGATCACACAACTAGGACCCGCTTGTACACGCTCCTAACGCGTGCACTAAATGCTAATAAAAAGATGAGGTCTGCAACGTTCCTGGTTCCCCTTAGTTTCTAAGAAGTGCAGCTTCGGCCATTCTTATTCCCCGCCCCCCAGGGACCCGCATCCTTATTCCCACCCCAGCCTCACGTTCTGGCAAGTTCCGCTCTCTTTATAGTATAAATGTTGTGTGACTGGAGAAAATGGCTCAGCAGTTAAGAGTTCTTGTTGCTCTTGCGGAGAACATGAGTTGGACTCCCCCCGCCCAGGTCAGGTGGCCCACAGCCACCTGTAAGTCCAACTCTGAGGGGATCTGACACGTTCTTCTGTACCCCACAGGCACCCACAAACATGGGGCATATGCTCACATAGACACCCACATGCACATAAGTAAATAATAAGAGTAAACATTAAACTATAACAAATAGGATGCTGGACACTCAGGCTTTGGATTGTTTTAGCCATCATGAGCTCCTTATATAATTAAATTATTTAATATCTTGGATATTTAATTATAAAAGAGAGCAACAGTTACCTCCTTGAGGCTCAGAATCTATGACAGGTTCGAGATAGGCAGGGTCTTATTTTGTGCCCCGACAGATCTGCAAAATAAAACTATTATTCTCATATTAGAGACAAAAAACTTAAGCCTGGCGAAAGCAATAAGCCTGTGCTAAACCTGTGGGTTGAGACCCCTTTGCGGATGAATGACCCCTTCACAGGGGCCTCCTAAGACCATCGGAAACTGCAGATATTTGCATTATGATTCGTAACAGTATCAAAATTACAGTTATGAAGCAGCAATGAAAATAATTTTATAGTTGGAGGTCCCTACAACATGAGGAACTGTATTAAAAAGTCACAGCATGAGGAAGGTTGACAACCACTGCTCTAGATAGTTCTCTTTTGTGCCATGTGTCCATGTGGGGTTTTTTGGTAACAAGTTCCACTCCATTAGCCATCTTTCCTTTGCTTCTCAGCTCCATCCCCTTCAGGAAGGGGGAGCCAGATAGCTTGATGCCCACCTAGGTCTGAGCCACCTGCAATTAGCTCATACCAGAAAGAGCGGCCCAGGTACCTGTGCCAACAGTCCCAGAGGCTCACGCCTGACTCTCCACCTAAAGTGCAGAGGAAACTCTAAAAGTCCCGCCAGCCAGCAGGGCTTTAAAAGTCCTGGCAAGAACTCTGAAATCAGACCCGGCCAGCATGTGTCTCTGAATATCAGAATAGACACTATATTTACCCTGAAAAGCCCTTTAGTGCAGCTGAGGACTATAAATAACCATTAGGACCCAAGCAAGTGGCCTTAACACATGGATTTCCTGCCAACAATGCAGACTCATTTTAATTAAATTTGTAATTAGCCTTAGGGGAGGGAAGACCCCTTGGACTGCTTCAGTGTGGACACACCGTGAGTAGTTTCTACTTGTTGAACATTTGGGGATCCGCACGCTCCTTGCTGTTCAGCTGGGAAGAACCTCCATGGAGCTGGCAGAGCACAGCTCCCTGGAGAACAGATTCTGGGCTTGGAGGGAATGAATGCTACAGGCTTGAAACTCCCCCTGGCCTGGGCATTGCAACCAGGGCCTCTGCAAAGCCTACAAAGCCGATCCTTTGTCATCCTGTTGTCCTGCAGTGCAAGATGGGGATCATGGCGGTCCTGATGCTGCCCCTGCTGCTGCTGGGGATCAGCGGCCTGCTCTTCATCTACCAGGAGGCGTCCAGGTTGTGGTCGAAGTCTGCCGTGCAGAACAAAGTGGTGGTCATCACTGATGCCATCTCAGGACTGGGAAAGGGTAAGGTGGCTTCTCCTGGTCTAGTGCCCATCTCTGCTCCCAAGGGAGCTGTGGAGGCAGGATGGTGTTGGGGCACCCCTGCTGATAGAGAGGTGTTAACCCAACAGGGCTCTTCTCTCTGGGAGTCTGAAGCTTTCTTGCCAGGTGAGTGGCAGAGTCAGAGTACCTGGGGTTGCAAACTCACAGCATGATGTTAGAAAGTATTGGGTTGACTGCTTCAGGACTTTCCAGAAGTCTTGAAATGTTCAACTCCGTAGTTGATGCTACATACTGGATATGAAGCCAGACTAGGGTACTAGCTTTCAGTCCTGGTTCCAGCACTGAACCAGCAGGTGTCTTCAGCTATATGTCCCATGTGTAGATCAAGAATGACAGCAGTCTCCAGTTTGGAATGTAGCTGTGAGCAACAAATAAATTTGCACATGGGTAGGACTTGGAACAAGAGTAGCCACTGTTCAAGTGCTGCTAGAGATGGTCACGTCAAACACGTTTTTCACAGAGTTCACTCAGCTCCAGGTGTCACACTCCCCACCACACCTCCATGGGTCACACTCTCCACACGCATGCCCACTACTTCCCACCATCTCACTTCCTGGTCTTGAAAGCATTTTCATCCACAATCTCTATGTTAGCCAGTCTTGTGGGACCTTCTTCTTGTCACATTTGTAACAGTGTTGTCCTTTGTTTTAGCAGGATTCCGTTATTCCTAGTGATTGAAGTGTAACCCTGTTATAGAAATGAATGACAACTGCCATTATTCTTGTTATTTAATCCAACATAGTCCCTATACTAACCAACCACTAGCCACTCAACAGGTGTCAACGGGTCCACATTGTTATAAGCATCTTCTACAGCCTGAAGGAGGAGGGTACTTCCTCCCATGATGTGGCCATTGGGAGAACTTTGTGGCCCTGTCTCTGAGGTTTCTCCCAGAGCCAGCTGCTGCTTCTCTTGGAAATCAGCAGTGGGAGCATGTCCCCCTACTGAGAGGCCAGGTGAGGTCTCACTGAGTGTTTGCCTTGGGTCAGCCTTGGCAGGTGTATTAAGTATCACACTGAGCATGGCCTCTGGAGCAGTTTCCAAAGAGATTATCCTGACTTGTTAGGATTGACTCTCAAAAGATGATCTCAAACCCAAAACTCAGTCTTCGCCCAGGGCCAGCCAGAACGCTCTAGTTTGCCCATCAGACCAGATACAAGACCACACAGTATTGTTGGGAAAGTGACAAGAACAACCCACCTGAAGCTGTTCAGTCTTGGGACAGTCTTTCTACAAATAGAATATGTTTGTCTAGAAGCAGGCCAGGTCCTGGGAACCTTCCCTGCAACCTTATCTGTTCTGTCCTTTCAGATGGCCCCCAGAGACCTGCCTTCCCACAACCTAAGGCTGGTGTCCTTCATCCTGGTGCCCCCACACCTACCTCGGTGCTTCTAATCTAGCAAACACTCCAAAAAACTGAATGTTGTTTTGAATCTGAAATGTCCCCCACAGACTTGTGTTTTGAGTGCTATGTTGGAACCTGTGGGAGTCTTTAGGTCTAGGTCACGGTGGTTCTCAACCTGTAAGTCACAACCCCCCAAAGACCATCGGAAAACTCAGATATTTACATTATGATTTCTAACAGTAACAAAATTACAGTTATGAAGTAGTGATGAAAATAATTTTATGGTTGGGGTCACCACAACATGGGAAACGGTATTAACGGGTCATAGCATTAAGAAGGTTGAGAACCACTGATCTAGGAGGAAGGGCCTGACAGCAGATGTAAGTCATGAGATGCAGGCTTGTGAAGGTTATAGTTTCTCAACTCCCCTCCCCCATTCAGGCTGTCACCTCGCACTTCTGTCACCATAGACCCAGCTGTTGGCCTGTGCCTTCCTGGCCAGCATGGATCCTCTCAAACCTGGACCTAAACCAATCTTTATTCCCATACATTGCTCCTGACAGGATGTGTTTGCAACAATGATAAAAGTAACCAGTACATTCAATGACCAGCATCTAGAGGCCATCTGGTCAGGGAAACCCGACAGATAGGTATGTTTGTGAATATTGGTTTAATTGATGTCCCCTTTGGTTCCAATATAGTCAGAGAATGAACTCTGCATGATTCTGTTCTTTAGCTTGTCAAGGTTTTCTTTATGGTCTGGCTGTGGCCTGTTTTGCAGTCTGTTCCCAGGGGTCTGGGAAAGAATGTGCTCACTGCTGTGGTTGGGTAGATGGTCCTGCAAATGTTACCTGTATCTTGTCATCGAAGATGTTGTTCAGATCATCAGTCCTTGTAATGTTCTGTATTACTAGACACAACCACTGTTCTCCCTTTGGTGAGAGCTGTGTATTTATTTCAACAGTATCATTTATTATATTTTTAGTATCATTGGGTTATAGTCACACACAAGTCAGGACCCCAGGAAACACAGCTCAGGTGTTCGCAGAAGAGTGTAGCCCACGCTGTCCAGATTCTGGTCACTGTTCTCCTTCACTGCACCCCACTGACACTCCGCACTTCCCACCCTCCCTAACCCTGCAGAAATGCAAAGCAGAAAGGAATAAAGTCCAAGTATTTAGAAGTAACATGAGAAGCTGGGTGTGTGTAACTTTAAACAAATGCCTGCATTCCGTGTGCTGCTGGTGACAGCGATCCCAGACACCACCAGCTGCTCCATTTCAACTTCAAGACAAGAAAACTGTAAGGGGCACAAAGTGGCTTCCACATAGCCCGTACTGTGCCCGGACAACCTAGAGCCAGGATGAACCCTGTGGGTAGTTGAACACTAAGGCAATGGTTCTCAGCCTGTGGGTTGTCTGACCCAAGGGGGTCACAACTCTAGGGAAATCAAGTGCACACCCCAAGTATGGATATCTAGCCCTCATCCCAGACCATCACAGGTCAAGCAAGTCAGTTGCTGTGCTACCTTGTACCCACTGGGTCTGTGACAAGAGTGACAATCAAAATACCTAAGCACTGCATTTGACCTTCAGGGGGAGCCAACCACAAGAAGTTGACCAGGGAAGAGCTGTCCCTGCGTGTGTTCTCACAGCTCCCAAGCGCCAGTCTTCCCTTTTAAACACTGCTGAAACAACATCAACCTCTCTCACTTCACAATCTCTGGAATCAGAATCACTTTACACTCTTTGGCATCTTAGAATTGAGGAAATATGCAAGGAAGTGCCCAATTTGTGTTTATTAGCTGAAAAAGGCACAGTTGGTGTTGAACTGCTTGACAGGAGATAAATGTTGAGCCGGGCTGACGATAAAGCTAACACTGAATGTGGTCACCAGTAATTCTAGCAGGAGGAGGCAGGAGGATCAGGAATTCAAGGTCACCCTCAGCTACATAGTGGGTTTTTTTTTTTTTTTTGAGACCAGCCTGGGCTACCTGAGATATTGTCGAAAGAAAGAAAGAAGGAGAAAAGAAAGAAAAGAGAATAAACATAAGGATTAGAGTATGGAGACCCTGCCACAAAATGCCTGACAGAATAGAAACCACAGCTTCCAAGAGCAAGAAAGAAGAGCTAAGTTCACATAACCACCAAGGAGGAAGCAAAGACAGGGAATCTTGATACTAGACTGACTTCCCCCTCTTATTCACTCCAAGCCTCCAGCCTGTGGAGCAGTACCACCCACATTCATGGTGACTGTCCCCTTCAACTATCCCTCTCAAAAACACCTTTAGAAACACACCTGTAGGTATGTTTCTGTGTCCTAGGTGATTCCAAATCTAGTCAAACTAACAAGAAGATTAACCATCAACTCAGTGATCTCAGCACTCAGGAGACTGAAGCAAGAGGATTGGTCAGTTGGAGGCCAGCCTGGGCTAAGCAGTGAGACGCAGTCTCGAAACTGACAAAAACAAAACAAGAATCAAAACAAAAATTTCAAAGTGGACCTGTTGGTGTAGATCTGTAAGTGCAGTTACTTGGCAGGCTGATGCAGGAGGATTGCAAGTTCAAGACCAACCTGGAAAACTTAGTGAGACTTTGCAGATACATCCCACCATTAGGAAGTGGGGGTGGACAAGAGAGTGGTGACAGTGAACCCCAGCCTGTTCCCCCTTGGTGGTGGGGATTGACCAAATACAACTAGGGTGGAGAACAACTTCCCCCAACCTGGACATCAGACTTCTTCATCCACATGTTCATTCCTCCCACCCCTTAGCAGTGGTGGGAATGTGGGAAATTCCTCCAAATTCTTTGAACCCCATTGCTCTGCTGTGGGAAATCTGGCCATCATGGCTGCCTCACACCTAGCCACTCACAACCACAGCTTGGCCTTCTCCTTCCAAACCAAGTGACAAAAATTTCATAATTGTATAGGCCATAATTATGAAAGATGAAGTTTTAAGTAATAAAACATAAAGCACACATGGGACTGCTTCACTGGGGAGCACCCTGTGCGTATGGTTGGCTATGTTTCCTTTCTGCTCCTTGGTGAGTCTGACCGCTCAGTCAGGACTGTGGAAAGGAACAAAGAGTCCAGTGGAACAGTTCAATCCCACTCAAATCAGCACACAGGGGAAACTCTTCCTGCGGCTGGAAGGAAAAGAAAGGCCAAGCTGTCTCCTGACTTTCTGATTATAGACATTATACACAACCCTTCTGCTATGGCAAGTCCCCAACAGGCCCGATTCATAACCAATGTACCCATTTTCCTTGATTTTTCCCCACCCCCATTCTGCCCAGTCTGGCCTTCCTATTGTGTCTGACCCAGAGGACATAGAAGAGACTATGGGATGTGTTTACCCGAGGGACACATCATAAAATGGCTCCATGCTACATGGGCAGGGCACACGAGTCAGTGAGAATGTATTTGTTTGACATACAGGGGTCTCTGGTTTCTATCCCAGCACTGGGGCAAAGTGGTGTTTGGGCACCTAGGTGTTTTCTTTCTATTATGGTCACCTCTATGTCCCTCAGAGGCTTCCATTGGAACAGCTAACTTCACCTCTGGGAAGTGAAGAACATAGATTTCTCCCATAGCTCTACTTCCTTTGAGCCCTGGTTGTGGGGTAGGCAACCCATAGAGTCTGGTCTGGGTTCTCAAGTGCAGGAAAGCTTTAGCAAGTTGTTCAAAGGACTCATAGATGCCTTTTCTCCTGGAGATGATGGGGAGAAAGTATACCCCAACTCCAGCCTATGTGCAAAAGCTCACACTGTCCTCTGTTGAAAAGCCTGCATCCTAAGCGCCTCCTTCTCATCCTCTTCCCTGTATCCTTCCTCCTTAATCCATCTGTGTCTTATTTTAGGACAAAAAGAATGAACTTCAAAAAGCAGTCATTTCCTGTGAAAGCATGCATCTTGGACTAGCAACTAACTTTGGACTTTTGTATCTACTTTTTCTTAGTGCCTCTGAAATTACCGATTTAATGCACTGTTAACAGTGTATATATACAGCACTACCCTGCTTTAAACATAAACATACACATTCAAGTTGTAGTGTTGTAATTGACACACTTTTAAAACAAGATTTATTTTTGTATATTCATGTGTGTCTGTATGTGGGTATGTGCACATGAGTACAGATACCCAAGGAGGCCAGAAGAGGGAGGGCATCAGATCCCCTGAAGCTGGAATTTCAGGCACTTGTACCCCACCTGCAAAGTGGGTGCTGGGAACTGAACTCAAGGTCTCTGTAGGAGTAATAAGTGTTCTTAACCACTGAGTCATCCCTCTAGCCCCTGATCAGCTGTTTCTAAAGCTTTTGTGTTTTAAACTTACTTTAATATGAATGTCTTTTCACATCAACAGATTCATTTATGTAAGATCAGTTTGAACAGCTTGGAAAAAGTGGTTTCAGGTGTACTGTAGTTGATTTAACTAGCCTCCTATTGTATGGGTCTTTTGCAATTATTTCCAGTGTTTTCCTGTGGATCGGGGTACTGAGATAAGCAATCTTACAGCTGTGTCTATGAAAACATTCTTAATGATTGCTTTAGGAGAAATATCCATAAATGAGATTGCTGAGTCAAACCCTTTTAAAGATACAGTCAAAATGTTTCTTCCAAAACCTGTAGCAAGTCATACAGATACTGGAGTGAATGAGACAAATCTAGTGTTCATATCTCACTAAGACTGTGATCAGTTTTGTCCTTCATCATCTGATGGATCAAAATTAGTGTGCAGTTTAAGTTATATCTCTTTATCATGCCATGGGTATTGACTCTTAATATTTTGTTCATTAACTGTGGTTTTCTTTTTTCCAGTTGTTGCTTCTTATTTGTAAAAGTCTTTTGCATATCAAATAAATTAGCCCTTTGCTGACATATAAATTATAAGTACTCTTCTTTATGTTCTTTATTTACATCTTTTCTTTAAAAAATTAAGGGTAAAAATCTATAATTCAGTTCTGATACAATTTGTTTCTTTGGGGCACACTCAGAAGATCTTCCCCAGTTAGGGAGCAAATTTATCTCTCTAGTTCTTTGTGATTTTCTTTTTACATTTAACTACTTAGTATATTATAATATGATGAATCTAGCCTTTTCCCTCCTAAATAGGTCTCCAAATACTATTTTTTAAAGATTCATTTTATTTTAATTATGTGTATGTGGGTCTGGGAGGATGGGCACATGCATGTGAGTACAGTACCCTTAACCACTGAGCCACCTCTTCAGTCCCCACCCCCTTTCTTAAAAAAAAAAAAAAAACTGAACTGGGAGAAACCACCTTTCCTTGAAGACCTAACAACTCAAGGTGACATTGTGATGCAGTAGGTTCTTGGTCCAGTTTCCTTCAGTCAGCCTGCCCCCCCCCTTTCCTCCTTCCCACTCCTTGGGTTACTCTCAGTAAACTGTCTTTAGTTTATTCTTTGCAGTGCTGGGACCAACCCCTGGTCTTCCCACATATTAACTAGACAGATGCTCTGCCTGCCCTTGAGCCACATTCCTGGCCAGTGCACCTGTTTTTAGTTCCCCATTAGGATCCAGGGACAATGCAATCTCCTTTTTTTTCCCCCCCTTCCTAGCCACCCTTTTACCTTCATGCCTGCTCCTCTTTTCATAACCTGGCACCTCAGTTTTCTCCAGTACCACAATCCCCCATCCATGATGCCCATGTAGGAACCCCCAGTGTCTGTCCTGTCCAGCTGACATCAAGCTTTTAACTCTACCGGAGCAAATTCCCACAACCACAAGGTCACTTCAAGCTTCTGTGCTTAAGATATGAAACCTCAAAAAAAAAAAGAGCCAATAAAATGATTTCTAATGATATACTGCTCTACTCATAGATCAGTGCCTAGCCTAGTTGTCACCATGAGGTTGTCATCCAGAAACTGATGGGAGCAGATGCAGAGACCCACAGCCAAATACTAGGCAGTGCCAGGTGAACCGTGCAGAAGGAGGGGAGGGAGGATTACAGGAGCCAGAGGGATCGCAGACACCATGGGAATACAGCTCACAGAGTCAACTAAGCAAGGGCTCATACAGGCTCACAGAGACTGAAACAACAAACACAGACTCTATACAGGTCTGAACTAGGTCTTCTGTATACACCTTATGGTTGGGTAGCTTGGTGTTCTTGTGGGACTCCTAACAGTGGCAGTGGAGGGTGTCCCTGACTCTTGCCTACACTTGGGACCCTTTTCCTCCTACTGGGTTGCCTCATCCACCCTTGATATGAGGGTTTGTGCCATTATTGTAACTTGTTAAGCCATGTTCAATTGATAACCTGAGAAACCTGCTCTTCTTTCTTCCTTCCTTCCTTCCTTCCTTTCCTTCTTTTTTTTTAAGGGAATTAGAGGAGGAGTGGATCTAGGAGAGAGGGGAGGTAGGGGAAGGGACTGGAAGGAGAGGAGGAAGGGAAAACTGCAGTCAGGATGTAATGTACAAAAGAAGAGTTAAAAAAAAAAGAAAAAAGATACACAGCCTCTGATGACCACCCAGTTCACTGGGCTTGTCCTTAAGTGTCTGCAGTCAACTGAGGTGCACAATTTCTTAGTAAAAAGGGACAACACTAGGTGCCACACTGGAGTGAGTGCTTCTGGTGCCTCCATCAGACGCAATGCCTGGTGCATTCATTGGTGCCCATCCCTCCATCTGCTACTGTGAATATTGGCTGCTAAGTTTCTGGGCCTTATCCTGTACCAGTGGGTACCACCTTGTGGAGGAGTGCCGCCATCTAGGCACTTCCTCCAAGAGGGGACAATGCAGTCAGTAGCTGTGATGGACAAAAACATGCAAAGGCTGGTCCTCTCACATGCAGGTGAGACAGCTCTACAGTTGTTTAGAGTCCTTGCCAGCTGCTGCTTTAGAAGACCCAACCTAAACTAGACCCTCCCGTGGCCACAGGAAGAATTAGCTGAGCAAAAAATGGATGTCTCAGTCATCCCTGGGACAAATAAACCATCCAAACTCGTGAGGTTTTATTGGTTTTTTTTCTATCTTTTTTACTACTTCAGGTTACATCTCCATCACAGTGCCCTCTTTCCACCCCTCCAGTCCCTCCCTCCCACCCTCTACCCCCTAACACTTCCATCCCACTCCTCTGGAGTGGAGTGTCCCTACATAACAGTCCCCCACCCCAGTTCAGCAGTCATATGAGGGCCAAGAGCCTCCTCATACACTGCTACAAGGCAGCACCACTAGGGAAAAGTGTCTCATGTACAAGAAACAAAGTCTATGTTCATGTTCCCTTTGGTGCACTGGCTGTAGTATAGTATCCTGTACTAAATGGCTAAAATCTGATTATAAGTGAATAGATGCCATGTGCATCCTTCTGGGTCTGGGTTAGCTCACTCAGGATGAGCTTCTCTAGTTCCATCCATTTGGCTGCAAATTGCATGATTTCGTTGTTTCTGATGGCTGAGTAGTATTCCACTGTGTAGATGTACCACAATTTTTTTCTAACCAAGCAAGTGAAAGACCTGTATGACAAGAACTTCCAGTCCTTGAAGAAAGAAATTGAAGAGGACATCAGAAGATGGAAAGATCTCCCATGCTCATGGATAGGTAGGATCAACATAATAAAAATGGCCATCCTTCCAAAAGCAATATACAGATTCAATGCAATTCCTATCAAAATACCACAATTCTTTACAGACCTGGAAAAAACAATTCTCAGCTTTTATTGTTTTAAAGTATCAAGACATTGTTACTCATGAATGTTGTGTATCTACCAGTTATTGCTCTAGAGATGGCTCAGTGGGTAAAGGTACCTGCCACCAAGTCTGGTGACCTAAGCTCAATCCCTGGGACCCACATGGTGGAAGGAGATAACAGACTCCTACAGGTTGTCCTCCAATCTCCACATATGTGCCTTGGCATGCGCATGCCAATCCACACAAACTTGTGTACAAAATAAATAAGCAAGTGCATGTTTAGAAAATTAATGAAAGCCCTATATCAGACTATTCAGGAATTAGTTCAGAGTGAAGCATAAAGCAAAGTCAACTTTTTTGTCTTTCTTTATTTTTGTGATTATAATTTAATTACATTTTCCCTTCCCTTTCCTCACTCCAAACCCTCCCATATGTCCCACTCTCTTTTAAATTCATGACCTCTTCTTTCATTAATTGCTATTGCAAGTATATATGTATTTATATATGCCTGTATGTAAATACAACCTTTTGAGTCCATATAATGTCACTTGTGTGTTATATGTTGTCAGGGCTGACCATTTGGCACAGCACAACCAATTGTTGTGTTCTTCCATAGGGGAAGCGGCCTCTCCTGCTCCCAGCTTGACTCAGTTGCATGTAGTTCTTTGTGTAGAGTGGTCTTGTGAGCAAAAACCCTTGACTAGGGTCTCTATCCACAGAGAAAATATAGAGTGCAGGGTAGCATTTGATCTGAGCAAACATGGTAGCTCTTACCAATGTCTATAGGTTGAGGTGTCCCTACACTCGTGGTCTCAAAGACGAGTGACAGTTGTCTTTCCATTCAGTATAAAAAGGAGTTTTTATCATCAGAAGCATCCAGCAAAGCAGAGGCTGGTTACTCCATGCCGTGAGCTTCCCACCACGGAAACAATCAAGCTGAGACTAGAGAAACAAACCAGTCTAGCCTAGGGTAGAGCTCAGTGCTAGAGTACTCTCTTAGCGCATGCAAGGTTGGGGTTCAATCTTCAACACCCCTAAAATGTCTAGCCTGAGGTGTGGATCAAATGAAATGACTCCTCCAGCAGGACGACCTCATGGTGATGGATGGATGAGACATCAGAAATTTTTGACGTCAGGTGTTCCTAAGATGAGAACTGCCTTCTATGGCTCCCTTCACATGGCAAACCCTGCCTCCCTTCCCTCTCCACAGAATGCGCTCGAGTCTTCCATACAGGTGGAGCAAGGCTGGTGCTGTGTGGGAAGAGCTGGGAGAGGCTGGAGAGCCTCTACGCTGCTTTGACCAGTGTGGCTGACCCCAGCAAGGTAAGGCTCTCACCAGACAGCCTGAGGAACCTCTGGATACCCTGAGCCTCGTCATTGTGAAGGGGCAATTCTGGGGAAATGTGACAGTGACTTTGGAGGAATCGGAGGTGATGGCGCTGACCTAGACAGAGACCTGTCTGCGCAACAGAAGGCGCTGGCTTGTTTTGATCACTCGTCATGGCAAAACTTGGCCACTGATCCCCAGAGTCTATGGTGGCCAGATTCATAAAGAACACAGATAGTGGGTGTTCCAGCTGAGGGTTGTGATTACAGATACAGCTGATGCTAAGACAAACAACCAACCAGAGTGATAGCTGCATCCAGGACTTCAAGGGAGTCCCCTCCTAAGTCACCTAGGTTACAGGTGTTTCCTTCCCCTTTCTTGAGGATTTAAAAATAAAAAACTGATCCTTATTCCTGAGACTGGAGTAGGAGTTTGCAAACAGCTCAAAGGAATTCAGAGGGATCCCCGGCACTTGAGGAGACAGATTGAGTAGAACTGCACAGAACATTACATGGAGCCTTTCTTGGGATGCTATTAGGTTTAGGGTAAAAACAATGTTGTGTGGGAAATACTGAGTTCCAGTCCAGCTTGTCTTGGTTTCTTTACTGCAGGACTTTTTCAGACCATTTTTTGATATGCTCATATGTGTTTCTTCCAAAGAACTTGGAGATTGGCACATATTTCCCAAACAGATATGACCCACAATGGAAACCTTCTCTTCAAGGGTGTATATCAGAACTAACATTTGCCCAAAAGTTGCATTGACTCCAGGGTACTACCAAGCTCCGCCCCATCCTTACTTCTAAATCAGTAACATCTTGAAGGACAGCAAGTATCCAAAGCTGAGTACAGCACGTAGCACGTAACAGATACTTCAAACGTGCTGTGTGGAATATACGATTTTGATCTGAAACAAGGGCTGGCTGCCAATGGCTGTGCTGAATTTTCTTGTAACTTATAAACCAAATAGGGAAGCAATTTCCAAAAGAAACCCAGAAGTGTTCAGAGTTATGATGCCAGCAATGGAGTCAGTTCACATTCCTCCAAAGGTTGTCAAGAATGGTTTTTATCAGCTGAGGAGCCCTGGCCACAGGCTCAGACTTACTACTGCATACTCAAACTCAGTTGCTGCCCTGGTCTCCACAACTATATTCTCCAGCAATGTCTGTCACCCCAGAGTTATTTTACTTCTTCTTCTTCTTCTTCTTCTTTGTTTTGGTTTGTTTTTCTAGTTATGCTATGACTTGAAGTCCCCAGCATGGTAGCTATTTGATTGAGGGCCCCCCAATATCTCCAAGGAGCTGATCCCAAACATGTCCTGACTCTCTCCTTGCTCCAGCAGACATTCACCCCAAAGTTGATCCTCCTGGATCTCTCAGACATTAGCTGTGTTCAAGATGTGGCCAAAGAGGTCCTGGACTGCTACGGCTGTGTGGATATCCTCATCAACAACGCCAGCGTGAAAGTGAAGGGGCCTGCCCATAAGATTTCTCTGGAGCTCGACAAAAAGATCATGGATGCCAATTACTTTGGGCCCATCACCTTCACCAAAGGTCCTGTGAGTCTCATTTTTCCTCTGGGTCTGTAGACCTTCAGATTCTATGGGAAGACCTGTGGTGCCACTCAGTGGCCATCTGGTTCTGGACAGACCCAAGAAAGCTCCTAATTTGAACACTGAAAGTTTTCAGGTCCCTGCTATAAATGTTGATCACAAAAAGGAAGTGTCTTACCGATATATTCTCACTTCACTGTGAATCTCTACTTCTCACCCATTCTGCCCAATACCCCTCTCCTTACACCCAATTCACAGCTCCCCCAGCGAGTCTGTCTCTCTGGACCACTGTCTTCAACTTTTGCCTGTGTTTTGCTACATAAGTCTTACAGCTGTTCTTCTCTAACTATGATAATCAGCCAAAGGTTCTGTGTTCAGAATGAAGAAGTTGGGGCCGGGAGCTAGATCCATACATAAGGTGCTGGTCCTCTGAGAACATGAGAGCCAATTTCCCAGCACCAAGTAGAAGCCGAGTACAGTGGCATATCATTGTAAACTCGGCTCTAGGGCAGCAGGGAGATAAGAGGATCCTGGGAGCTTGCTGGCTAGACAGTCTAGCTGAAAAAACAAGACCCAGGTTCAATGACAGATCAGACCCTGTCGCAAAAATAAGGAGAACAGTCAAAGAAGACACCCAAAGTCAACCTCTAGCTCCATGTGCATGTGCACGTGCGCACACGCACACACACACACACACACACACACACACACACACACACACACACTCACACACACCAAAAAGAAAAAGAAAGAAACAAAGGCTAGTGTCCAACTACAAAAGACTAAGGATTCTTTTGGCCTCTTCACCAGAAGTATGAATATGTGTCCCTTTACAGAGGAAGCAGTGGCCCCCAGGGACTTGTCTGAGGGCCTAGAAGACATCCAGATAGAGATCCCTCACAGCTGTGTTCAGACCCATGTCTGCAGTCTCAGAGTGGGAGACGGCCATGGAAGAGAATCAGAGATTTATTGTTCCTCTCTAAAACCTGTATTGTTTCACAGAAGAGCTGTGGGAAGTGCCTTCTGGGACCAGGTGCCCTGGCTGAGCCTGGACAGGTGTGCTCCCAGGCCACCTTCTTCGCTGAGGACTCTAGGAAAGGGACTCTGAGACAGAGGGAAAGAGGCACCTGAAGTGGAAAGATAACTTTGCAGCACTTCTAGAATGTCACTCCAAAAATAACACACTTCCAACCAGGCATGGTGGCAAAAGCCTGTATTCTCGAGACTCATGAGGCTGAGGCAGGAGGATTCCCAGCTTGAAGCCAGGCTAGACTACATGTGAGATTCTGTCTCAACTAAAAGAGAAAGGGCAGTTTTTCCCCAGTCCCATCCTTATTGCCATCCAAACAGGCCATCAAAGCCAAGTCACATCAACCTCTGACATGGCCACTCGGTGATGGCAAGTGGCAACGAAAAGAATTGCATGAGAAAGGGCAGAACCAGTGTATCAGTCAAGGTTGTCTATGGAATAGAACTTATGGAATGAAACATATATATTATTACATATAATAAATCCCATACATATATACATACTTATACATGTATGCATATGTATAGGATTTGTTATAGTGGCTTATAGACTGGGATCCAGCTAATCTAGCAATGGCTGTTTACCAACAGAAGGTCCAAGAACTCAGTAGTTGCTGAGTTCACAAGGCTGGGTGTCTCAGCTGGTCTTCAGTATACTCCAATACAGAAGAAGAAGAAGAAGAAGAAGAAGAAGAAGAAGAAGAAGAAGAAGACTCTAATGCCAGTGAAGGGGAAGACTTGCCAGCTAAAGAGAGGGCAAGCAGACAGACAGACAGAGCTTCCTTCTTCCATTCCCCCTTTACACAGGCTGCTGCATGTTGTGGCCTAGATTAAAGGTGGCTCTTTAAAAGATCCAGATTAAAACTGTATCTTCCAGTCAGGCAGTGGTGGTGCACGCCTTTAATCCCAGCACTCGGGAGGAGGGGCAGGCGGATCTCTGTGAGTTTGAGGCCAGCCTGGTCTACAGAGTGAGGCCAGGACAGCCAAGACTAACACAGAGACACCCTGTCTCGAAAAAACAAACAAATAAAAAAACTTTATCTTCCCACTTCAAATGATTTAAATATTTTAAGGGGAAAAAAATTCCCTCACTGTTGTATGCAGCCACTTGGGTTTTAGTTAATTCCAGGTGTAGTCAAGTTGACAACCAAGAACAGTCATCACAACTGGTTTCTTCTGTCTGGGCCTGTCAGGGGCTGGGGGACCAGAGTCTGATGGGGAGGGGGACTCTCGCTGTCTTTGCTGTTCTCCAACATGGAGGGCCTGAGCTCCAGGACTAGGCATTCTCTGATTTGGACTTCTTTCCGTTTCACCAGTGCTATTTGTTTTTTTACCATCTTTCTCCACATCCCCTCATATTTTATCAAACCTGCATGAGGAAGAAATCATTATCACAACAGCATCCATCTAAACTTTTCTCAGTCACAGTCAACAGAAAGCCACCTAAAAACTAAGCATGTGCATCTTCCCAGACAGCTTAGAGGACATTCGCTCTTCCTTCTCAATATTAAAAGACTAACACCTGCAAAAGAGGAATTAGAGTCATGCCGGAAGCCAAACACAGTGGTGCACACGTGTAATTCCAGCACTGGGCAGCTCAGGCAGGTGGATCACAAGCTCAAAGCCTGTCTGGGCTACACAGCAAATTCCAGGACAGCCCTGGCTGCATACTGAGAGCTTGTCTCAAAACAAACAGCAGAAGAGACCTATTAGGAGCAACAAGAAACTGTCTTCTTGAAGTAATAGGAGAACTGAAAAGAAAATGCCTCTCAAGCTGCATGCAGCGATGATTTAGACTGAAGGAGGAGAGAGTGGAAAAAGAAGAAAGGAGAAAAGAAGGGAGGAAGAGAGGAAAAGAAAAGGGAATAGAAGAGATGAGGGAAAGGGAGAAGGGGGGAGAGAGAAAGAGAGGGAGGGAGGGAGGAAGAGAGAGAGAGAGAGAGAGAGAGAGAGAGAGAGAGAGAGAACCTACTACCAAATTCTGTGTCATTTAACAAGTACAGTCTGGGTCATTTCAAATCACCCAGAAATGTGCCAGCCACCTGGCTCTCTTGGAAACACTGGGTCACTGACTTCCTGGAACCAACCACTCCGTCTCTATCTAATAGGAGTTTTTGCAGTCTAATAGGCAAAGAGGTAGCAGAGCCATGGATAACAGAGGGGACAGGGTGGGGATCTGCCCTGCAGCCTGCTTGTCTCAGATTTCTAACAGGGACTCCTTGTATTTTCCAGTTCTGCTTCCCAACATGATCTCCCGGAGGACAGGCCAGATCGTGTTAGTGAACAACATCCAAGCAAAGTTTGGGATCCCATTCCGTACAGCTTGTAAGTCGCTAAGACAAAAGAGGGGTGTCCTTGCTGTATGTTTTGTGTCAGGGCAAGCACCCTTAAGTTTAGACTAGGCAAGGGACCGCATGGGCTAAGGGGTGTCTCATCCAGAGATGAGAGGGGTCTACTGGGATTTCTTTCATGTCTCAGTTCCTAGGAGATTTTGGGGATTCCTCTCCTCCCAATGTCCACTGCCACAGGCTGAAAGACATGCGCTGCTTCAACGTGATACTTCAGGTGACATGATAGTCACACTCTCACATAGATGTATAGCCTTAGCTCACACACCTCTTCCTCTATGAAATGGTGCTCAAAGGCTAAAACGGAACCAAGAAGGATGTGTACACATCACAAAACAGGAGGATGAGTGGCATGCTCTGAGGAAAGAAGGGAAAAAGAGAAGGAGCAGAGCCCAGGGGTGGAGCTTTGTGCAGAAGCAGCATCATAGCCAAAGAGGTTTGTCTGAGGCATGCTTGTCGCCACTGAGGACCCCAGGAAGTGTGCATGGAGAAGACTCACTCTGGGAGTGTATTCCCAGGATCCACTGGGGAAATTCCGGAAACATTCCCACCTTTGTTATGTCCCTTTTGTGTTTGTTTTTTTCCTGGGAAACATAAGCAGACATCTACTCACCCCACATAGACAGCCAATAATAGACTCAGATGGCTCTACTCACGGCTAGCTTGATGAACCAAAGGGTTTCTGGTGCTACTGGCAGGAGCTGGATGGAGTAACTACAGGAGCATGGGCAACTTACAAGCGGTTACATCACTGAAGGAAATGTCTTCATTTTTGTTTTTGTTTTTCAGACAGGATTTCTCTGTGTATTCTTGACTGTCCTGGACTCACTCTGTAGACCAGGCTACCATTGAACTCACAGAGATCTGCCTGCCTCTGGCTCCCATGTGCTAGGATTAAAGGCGTGTGCCATCACTCCCGGCAATTAGACAGCTGTGAACTGCCATATGGGTGCTGGGATTTGAACCTGTGTCCTTTGGAAGAGCAGCCAGTGCTCTTAACCACTGAACCATCTCTCCAGTGCCTAAAAAATATCTTCATTAGCTACTTTATATGTTCCTCAGACAAGGGTGGGACCTCATGACCCGCCACTCCAGACCATTACTGGCTCTTATAGACGTTTGTGATTTACTTGTTTTTAAACTTAGCACAATATTGTAGCATGCATCACCATTTCTTTCAATTTCATATTGATGGCAAATAATTCATTGCTTGGATACACCATATGTTGCTTATCTATTCATCTATTGATGGCTATCTATTGATACCACTTTGGAATTATGAGTAATGCTTCTATGATGTGTATGAATCATTTCTGTGAGGACATGGCTTCATTTCTCTTAGGTGCAAATCTAGGAGATCAGTTACATTGAAATATTTAAGAAACTCCCAGGTTATTTCCAAAGCAACCACACCCTTTACATTCCCACAAGCATTACCTGAGGGTTCTGATTTTTCCTCTACTCACCAACAATTCTGATGGTCTATCTTGACTTCAGCCCTCTTAGTAGTATGAAGATGTGGCTTTGGCTTAAACGTCCCTATTTTCATGAGAGTATAATTGGGTCTACCATGAGCTCTGAGAATGGTCCTACTAACGCATAGGAGATAGGGGCCAGGATTCTAGCCCATGCTTTTCCACCTTTGGCTATGAAACCTAGTGTCATCTTATGACCTCTCAGCTTCTCCTTTACTCTTTTTTTTTTTCTTCAAGTTACATCCCAACCACAATCCCTCCCTACTTCCCCCTCCAGTCCCATCCTCCACCCTCTTCTGCCTCAAACCACCTATCCCCTTCCCTTTTTTTTTAAGTTTAAGGTATATCTTTTTCCCCCAAACAGCTCCCCCTTTCAGTCCAACAAATGGCTCTTTCTCTTATAATAATAAACACAATACAAAAAAACAGAGGTAATTAGGCCACAATTATAATAATAAACACAATACAAAAAAACAGAGGTAATTAGGCCACAATTATGAGAACTATATGGCTTAGCATACATTCCCAATGTCCAGTCCATATGTATTTGGCACCTGACTTTAACATTCTACTATCTAACCATCTCCATGAGTTTAAAGTTCTATATCTAACTCAGCTTTCATACTAACTTGCATCACAATTTTAAAAACATCTTCTTAGATCCATAACACTCTCTTGATTCCTAAACAACTCCAAATTTAATTATGAGACTCTAGCTATCTATTCTTCAACCACCTCAGAGACCTGAGAGGGATAAATATATCTGATTATATAGGAGGTGCATGGCCTGCAGCTTCCAAAACTAAGAAATGACATACTAGTGGCTGCCTGGACAGTTCCCATTTTCTCTCCATACATTACAGCATCGATCTTCAGTTGTTTGGCCCAGTTTCTCTGACAGACATTGATTGTAGAGCAGGGGTTATGAAGGACTTGCCTACCCTGTCTTGGCAGAGCTAGGTTGTCAACTTACCTACTTCCAAGTTTTGTCCTTTTTGGACAGCATTCTGTCTACAGTTGGAGCAAGGGGTTTTTCCTGCCAAGAGATAGGCTTGCCACTAATTCAATCATCTCCCATTGGAGATTCTTTGATGCTCATCTTCTACTTGGAGTAGAATAGGGGGTGCTGTCAGGAGTTGACATGTCTCGATATCAAAAAAATCTAAAGTTAAGAGAACATCTTTAAATGCCATATTCTGCAGATCTCTTGAAGTTTTTGAAGAGTCCCTTTCTATCTCTTATATTAGGATAAGCAAATGTTGCTTGTCTCTTAGCAACTTGATTTCTGATTAGCTTAGAAAATAACTATAATAGACTGTCAAAGCACCTAACAAAATGACAGGCTTGCATGACTATTAGTTTGCATTTCTTAATTATCCTAAACAGTTTATGACAATTAGTAGCAAAAGGCCAAAACTTCACATTTCATTTTTTTTCTTTATCCCCTGATCCTTCCATCCCACTTCTCTGGAGTGGAGCGTCCCTATATAACAGTCCCTCATCCCAGTTCAGAGGTCATATGAGGGCCAGGAGCCTCCTCATGCAATGGGGGTCTACGAGGCAGTACCGGTGAAAAGTGTCTCATTGCCAGGGAGAGAGAACTAAAAAACCAAACAAACAAATAAGCAGGCAAACAGATAAAAAAGAATAAAAAATAAAAATAGAAGAATAAAAATTAAAAAGTCTATGTCCATGTTTCCTTTGGTGTGTTGGTTGTAGTATCGATATCCTCTACTATATAGCTAAAATTCTACTATAAGTGAATAGATGCCATATTGATCTTTCTGAGTCTGTGTTAGCTCACTCAGGATGAGCTTTTCTAGTTCCATCCATTTGGCTGCAAATTGCATAATTTCATTGTTCCTGATAGCTGAATAATATTCCATTGTGTAGATGTACCACAGTTTTTTAACCCATTCTTCGGTTGAGGGACATCTGGGTTGTTTCCAGTTTCTAGCTATTACTTCCTTATGATTCCGTGAGGAGACCTTTGGGTGTATACCCAGAAGTGGTATGGCTGGGTCCTGAGGCAAAGCTATTCCAAGTTTTCTAAGATATCGCCATACTGACCTCCATAGTGGTTGCACAAGCCTGCACTCCCACCAGCAATGGAGTAGGGTTCCCCTTTCTCCACACTCTCACCAGCATGTGCTGTCATTTGAGCTTTTGATCTTAGCCAGGTGTGAGATGGAATCTCAGAGTTGTCTTGAGTTGCATTTCTCTTATGATTAAGGATGTTGAGCATTTCTTCAAGTGTCTCTCAGCCACTGGGGATTTCCCCCTTTGTGAATTCTCTATTTAGCTCCATCCCCCATTTTTTGATTGGATTATTTGGTTTCTTGGCATTTAATTTCTTGAGTTCTTTGTAGATTTTGGATATTAGCCCTCTGTCAGATGTGGGGTTGGTGAAGATTTTCTCCCAGTCTGTAGGCTGCCATTTTGTTCAAATGACAGTGTCTCTTGCCTTACAGAAGCTTTTCAGTTTCATGAGGTCCCATTTATTGATTGTTGATCTCAGGTCCTGAGCTGTTGGTGTTCTGTTCAGGAAGTTGTCGCCTGTGCCAATGAGTTTGAGGGTTTTTTCCACTTTTTCTTCTAGTAGATTTAGTGTGACCGGCCTTATGTTAAGGTCTTTGATCCACTTGGATTTAAGTTTTTTACAAGGTGATAAGTATGGGTCTAATTTCATTCTTTTACAAGTGGACATCCAGTTGGACCAGCACCATTTGTTGAAGATGCTGTCCTTCTTCCATTGTGCCGTTTTGGCTTCTTTGTCAAAAATTATATGGCCATAAGTATGTGGGTCTCTTTCTGGATCTTCAATTAGATTCCATTGATCTACTGGTCTGTTTCTATACCAATATCATGCTGTTTTTACCATTATTGCTCTGTAGTACAGCTTGAAACCTGGGATGGTGATATCTTCAGATGTTTTTTTATTGTAAAGGATTGATTTAGCTATTCTGGGATTTTTGTTGTTCCATATAAAATTGAGAATAGCTCTTTCCAAGTCTATAAAGAATTGTGTTGGTATTTTGATAGGAATTGCATTGAATCTACATATTGCTTTTGGTGGGATAGCCATTTTTATTATGTTGATCCTACCTATCCATGAGCATGGGAGATCTTTCCATCTTCTAAAGACTTCTTCCATTTCTTTCTTCAAGGGCTTGAAGTTCTTGTTGTACAGGTCCTTTACTTCCTTGGTTAGAGTTACCCCCAGGTATTTCATATTGTTTGTGGCTTTTGTGAAGGGGGTTATTTCCCTTATTTCTTTCTCAGCCCATTTGTTTGTTGTATAAAGAAGGGCTTCTGATTTTTTTGAATTATTTTTGTATCCAGCCACCTTGCTGAAGGTGTTTATCAGCTGTAAGAGTTCTCTGGTGGAATTTTTGGGGTCACTTATGTATACTATCATATCATCTGCAAATAGGGATAATTTGACTTCTTCATTTCCAATGTTTATCCCTTTGAACTCCTTTAGTTGTCTTATTGCTCTAGCAAGAACTTCAAGTACTATATTGAAAAGATATGGTGAAAGTGGACATCCTTGTCTTGTTCCTGAGTTTAGAGGAAATGCTTCAAGTTTCTATCCATTTAATTTGATGTTGGCCACTGGCTTGCTGTATATTGCCTTTATTATTTCTAGGTACAGTCCTTGTATGCCCGTTCTCTCCAGAACTTTTAGCATGAAGGGGTGTCGGATTTTGTCAAATGCTTTTTCTGCATCTAGCGAGATTATCATGTGGTTTTTTTCTTTCATCTTGTTTATATGGTGAATTACATTGATAGACTTTCGTATATTGAACCATCCCTGCATTCCTGGGATGAAGCCCACTTGATCATGGTGTATGATACTTTTGATGTGTTCTTGGATTCGGTTTGCTAGTATTTTATTAAGTATTTTTGCATCTATGTTCATGAGGGAGATTGGTCTGAAGCTCTCTTTCTTTGTTGGGTCTTTGTGTGGTTTAGGAATCAGGGTGACTGTGGCCTCATACAATGAGTTTGGCAATGTTCTTTCTGATTCTATGTGGTGAAAGAATTTGAAGAGTATTGGTGTTAGCTCCTCTTTGAAGGTCCGGTAGAATTCCATGCTAAGGCCATCTGGCCCTGGGCTTTTTTTGGTTGGGAGATATTTAATGACTGTTTCTATTTCCTTAGGGGTTGTAAGGCTGTTTAAGCTGTTAATCTGATCTTGATTTCACTTCGGTAGGTGGAATCTATCAAAAAAATTGTCCATTTCCCTTAAGTTTTCAAATTTGGTGGAGTATAGATTTTTAAAGTAGGATCCAAATATTCTCTGGATTTCCTCAATGTCTGTTGTTATTTCTCCCTTTTCATTTCTGATTTTGTTGATTTGGGTTTTTTCCCTCTGCCTTTTAGTTAATTTGGCTAAGGGTTTGTCTATTTTGTTGATTTTCTCAAAGAACCAACTCTTGGTTTCATTGATTATTTGCATAGATTTTTTTGTTTCTAAGTTGTTGATTTCAGCCCTAAGTTTGATGATCTCCTGCCTTCTGCTCCACTTGGGAGTGTTTGCTTCTTTTTTTTCCAATTCACCCAGTTTGGCTGTTAATTCGTTAATATGAGCTGTCACAATTTTCTTTTTGAAGTCATTTAGTGCTATGAATTTTCCTCGTAGCACAGCTTTCATTGTGTCCCATAGGTTTGGGTATGTTGTGTCTTCATTTTTGTTGGATTTTAAGAAGTCTTTGATTTCCTTCTTTATTTCTTCCTTGACCCAGTAGTCACCTAGTAAAGAGCTGTTCAATTTCCATGTGCGTGTAGGCTTTCTGTTGATTCTTTTGCTGTTGAAGTCCAGCTTTATTCCATAGTGGTCTGATAAGATACAAGGGGTTGTTTCAATTTTCTTGTATCTGTTGAGACTATCTTTGTGTCCAACTATATGGTTGATTTTGGAGAAGGTTCCATGCGGTGCTGAGAAGAAGGTGTATTCTTTTGTGTTTGGGTGAAACGTTCTGTAGATATCTGTTAGGTCCATTTGGTTCATGATCTCTGTTAGACTCATTATTTCTCTGTATGGCTTCTGTCTTGATGATCTGTCCATTGTTGTGAGTGGGGTGTTGAAGTCTCCCACTACTAAAGTGTTGGGATCAATGAGTGATTTAAGTTTTAGAAGCATTTCTTTTATAAATGTAGGTGCCATTAAATTTGGGGCATAGATGTTCAATATTGAGATGTCCTCTTGCTGAATATTTCCCTTAACGAGTATGTAGTGCCCTTCTCTGTCTTTTTTTATCAACTTCAATTGGAAGTCTATTTTGTTTGATATTAGGATGGCTACTCCAGCTTGCTTCCTGGGTCTATTTGCTTGGAAGACCTTTTCCCAGCCCTTTACTCTGAGATAGTGTCTATCTTCAATAGTGAAATGTGTTTCTTGTATGCAGCAAAAGGATGTGTCTTGTTTATGGATCCAGTCTGTAAGTCTGTGTCTTTTTATTGGCGATTTGAGTCCATTGATGTTGATGGATATTAGTGACCAGGGGTTGTTGTTTCCCATTATTTTGGTATAGGTGGTCGTCTTGTGCTTCTTTTTGCTTAGTTGCTGTGGTGATTTCTATTTCCTCTGTTTTCTTGGGTGTAGTTATCTTCACAGTTTGCTCAGGGTTGGATTCTGTGGTGGGTAAATCCGCCTTCACCCCCTGAAGCCGGCTCTGGAAGCTGGCACGCGTCATGGTCGACCAAGTTCCCGTAGACCACAGTGGGTCGCAATCTGCAGCCTGATGGGTACTCTGCAGCCGAGCCGCGCACACTTCCGTGGGTCCACAAGCCTTTGCCAGATAGTCAGATCGTCTGTGCGAGACCTGGGGGGCCCAGCAGGTTGGAGAGTATCCCTGTGTGGGGTCTGAATCTGCCTGATGGGTATTAGATTGGAACTTGCCCGGCGTGTCTCTCCTGGTGGGTGGGGGGGGTCCCGATTCCCAGATTCAGTGGCTTCCATGCGTGTCCGAGAGTGGGAGGGAACATCCTGTCTAGGGACTTTTAGTGGTCCCTGGGTAGTTGGGTGAGACCCAGGGGGGTTGAGTCTCTCAGATTTTTTTGGTACCATGACTTATAACATTCGCGGTTTTGTGTCTTTTTTCCCCAAGATTAAAATGTGTCTGCACGGGCCACCGCCATCTTGGATTCCCCTCTCCTTTACTCTTCACAGAGTGGGCACAATGGCTCCTGTGTCTCTTCACTCAGTATACTATGGTCTGTCAGTATCCATGGCTCAGTGGTTCTAGAACACCCTTCTCCTCCCCACAGATTGTTTTTGCTTAGAGCCAGTGTATAACCTCTCATACATCCCATCATCTCTGGATCACATGAAATACATAATACATCCATGGAGAAGTAGTTATAGGGTCCTGTCTAGGTAGCAATGATAAGAAGAAAGTCTGCATGTGCTCAGTACTCATACAATTATTTTTCTGAGTATTTCAGTCCATGGTTGGGAAACCCACGGATCTTGGGGGCTGATTTACATTAAGGAGACAGTAAGTCACAAAACAGGGGCAGGGATCCAATGAGATAGGGAATTAATTCGTTTAACCCAGGGAGCTTGCAGGTCCCTTTCAGCTCTGAGCTCAGAGGAAGATGCAATTCTACCCTCTTGTCTACAGTGCAACCCCAGGGAAGCAGAGTCAGAGCCCTTCCTGTACCCACCTCTGGCTGGTCTTTCTTCCAGATGCAGCCTCCAAGCATGCCATCATGGGCTTCTTTGACTGCCTCAGAGCTGAGGTTGAGGAATATGATGTTGTGGTCAGCACCGTGAGCCCGACTTTCATCCGTTCCTACCATATTTATCCCAAGCAAAGAAACTGGGAGTCATCCATTTGTAAATGTAAGAGCTCAGAGGAGAACCCTGAGTCTGGGGGTGGAGAAATTAATCTTTAGGCCTGAGGTACCAGGAAGAGAGCACCCCTAAACTGAACCAGCAGACCCTGGCAGGGCTGAGATAGACCCCCTGCTCAACAGCTTTTTCCAGACCTAACAACCACCACATGGTCTTTAAGAATCACCCTGCTCCTTCTTTCTGAGTAGGCAGCTATGAATGGTCCAGCCAGGACCTACTGTACCTCAGCTTAGAGGCAAGTCCTTCAAAGAGCTGGACCCACTTCCCCTTTAGGAAAAATGAGAGGAAGGTTCTAGCCCACAGAGAATGAAAATTATTCTAGAATACTCTAATGAAAGAGGAGGTCCACAGTGAGACACTAACATGAACTAGGCTGGTGGACAAAGCAAGGAACTCCAGAGGGCCTAGACAAGTGTAGCTTCACCATCATAAATGGCAGGCCCTCCTTCACTTCCTTATTGCTCAAGCTTGTCCCCATCCCTTTCTCTGTGAAGTCACCAAGAAGGAAAGGAGGCGGGAGAGGAAGCAGCAAAGGCAGGTGTCAGCTCCCAGGGTTGAAGACAGAGGATGGCAGAAAGTCAGGACACGATGACGCTAAAGATGCATGCAAGCGTCTTTGCAGTCAAGGGATTTGAGCTGACTGTGGTGGGCTTTGGCCTGGGCTTTCAGTCTTTTGCAGGAAGCTGGCCTATGGTGTGCACCCGGTGGAGGTGGCTGAGGAAGTGATGCGCACAGTGCGGAGGAAGAAGCAAGAGGTGTTCATGGCCAACCCGGTCCCTAAGGCTGCCGTGTTCATCCGCACCTTCTTCCCCGAGTTCTTCTTCGCTGTGGTGGCCTGTGGGGTGAAGGAGAAGCTCAGTGTCCCAGAAGAGAGTTAACCCTGAAAGCGGCCTAAGGGGTCACTGAAGGGGAATAAAGAAAGGCCCTCTTAGCAAGTGCTGGCTCATCTATCTTCTCCATCCACGGGGGTCCCTTACAGGCCACAAGCCCTAACACAACCTGCTAGATCCCCTGCGGGAGGCTCTCACCCTCCCACTGAGGGTGGCTGAGCCACCCACCCCCCCCAGAACTGCAAGGCCTCTAGGTGTCTCCCACACAAGGTAGGCGGCACACTTCCAGAAGCTTCTCTGCTTTCTGGGATGACAACTGAGTGGGACTGCACAAGCTATAGTACTTCAAACCCTCACATTTTTCAAGCATGCTACGGCCTCTGGCCTGCCCGGAAAACCAGCCCCATCTCCTACAGAGGGATATGCCCCGTCA
Organism: Lophiomys imhausi; assembly: GCA_907164525.1. Lineage (NCBI taxonomy): Eukaryota > Metazoa > Chordata > Mammalia > Rodentia > Muridae > Lophiomys > Lophiomys imhausi. Next base: position 1,592,554 of record CAJQZJ010032004.1, on the reverse strand, counting down.
ACCTCCAACAGCCAGACAGCACTGGGCAACCCTTCGGGGCAGCATTTCCCAGTTCGACTTGCTGTAGGATGGAAATAGCCTTTAATCTGTATCAGCCAACACAGCAGACACTAACTGTATGTGACAAATTGAATTTTAAATTTCATTTAATGGAGAGTAATTTAAACATTAATATTATTTAAGCATGATATTATAGAAGCTGTCATATACTGATTATTATTGTCAATTACTAATGTATGTTAACATTTTATATATTATATGCATACATCACATAACTTATATAAATATATAAAACTAAGTTATGTTAGTGATAATGACTAACATTAATATAGTTATTAAATGTTAATATTTATCATAGAATGTTATGTGATATATAAATTATATGATATAAACATATACATATACATTGCACATATATACTGTGAACACATATATGTAATAATATGTTTATGTTATACATAAGATATTACACCATAACATTCTTCTTATTAAGTTTAGTTAACAAATTATTTTTATAAGTACCCTTCATTGAAAGCACAGTTCATCTCTTCCCTAGTTGGGATTCAGGCACAAACAGACATTTTCTTAGATCCTCAGTGGCTGCTAAGATCGTCCACCCTCAAGCATCTGTCATTCCAGAATTTTTCAAAACAAAACTCCTTCTAAAGTACCACCCTGCTTTGTTTATACAGACGACAAATAATTCTTGGACTCTTGGGAAGTACGGGCACATGTTTTTGCACTAATATTGTAACTGCTGACTCAAACTTTCTAGTATTTGTAGATGAAAGACCACAATGTTACATTCCCCATACCTATCACTTACAAAATTAGCATATAAAACTATACAGATAAATGTAAATCTTCACATAAAAGCAAAATCATGGGGGTGAGGACATGGCTCACTGATAAGAGCACTTGCTGCTCTTCCAGAGGACTGGAGTTCAATTCCCAGCAACCACTTGGTGGCTCACAGCCACCCATACCTCCAGTTCTAGGGTACCCAAAGAACTCTTCTGGCCTCTACAGGCACCAGATACCAGTGCCCATACATATATGCAGGCAAAACACTCATACACATCAAATAAAATAAATATATCTTTTAAAAAATAAAAATGTGAGATACATAGTTGTGGTAGGTTTAGTGTTAGCATATAATGGCATAGGAAACTTGGAATAAGGCTGGACTTTAAGATAAAAGACTTACTTACATGTCCTTGGGAACTGGCCAAGGACCAGGACCTCTTTGATCTTAGGGCTAGGGGCAGGACATGCCCCCTGAGGTGCCCGCCCTCCAGAGATGTGCTGTCATTTCACAGCTCTCAGCAAAAAGCATCTGAATGACATGCCCTGAGGCACCTGCCCACATCTGTGGACCGCCTGTGAATTCACTCCCCTCTACAAAAAGCTTTTTTGAAAAAGACTGAGCCCAGGGACAGGAAAGCTTCTGCTGACAGGTGAAGATATATAAGGCAGGATTCAGGTGGACGGCAGGATCTCTCTCTCTCTCTCCTGTTCCTGACTAACTCAACAACATTTTCCTCGACCGGCGGAAAAACACACATCACAATCTCATCGGAAAGTTTCACCCTCTGATATTGACCTGTGGGTCTGGAGAGGAGAGATTCTCCCTGAGATTCAGGAGTGCTTAGGCTCTAAAGGCCATAAGCATCTGAATAGGTGAGCTGCCTGGGAAACTGTCCTATGTTAATTGGTCTTAAGACCACAAAGGCGGCGACAAACGAAATTCAGAGACTTTAAGAGATTTTAAAACTGGAAAATTGTATGAAGACCAGCCATCCATCAGGACCCCAGGCTCAGAGAAAAATGTCCATTTGAGAAACCTTAGGCTAATGTTAAATGCTTTTATTATAGGCACTAAGAAGTTTTAGGTGCTAGGTTTCAGAGCTAGGGTTTGGGTTTAGGATTTAGGAATTTTATAGACAATTGTTAGGTAATTGTTAAGTACTAATAAATATATCTGTGATAAATAAAAGTTTACTGTTACAGATAGTTCCGTGGTTAAGAATACTTGCTGCTCTTGCAGAAGATCTGGCTTCCAGCACCATGTTGGGCAGCTCACACTAGCCTGTAATTCCAGCTCCAGAGGATCTGAATCCTCCTGCCTCTGCAAGCACCTGCCCTCACACACACATACCCACATGCAGACACACATATCCACATAATAAAATAAAGTAAATATCTAAAAACATAAACTGTCTAAGCTTTTGCCAACACCCAAGAATCCCAAAACATGGGATGATCAAGTCCTCCAGTCACAGGAGGGAAAATGTGGGATTCAAATTTAGAAGGATGTCAGCAAAGTAACTTCATTTTTGGTAGATTTGATTATCCATAGTAGGGGGCACTGTGGGAGGTGGGGGACAGCAGCAGTGGCAGCCAGGGTATGATTGTTCAGCTTTGGGGCAGGAAGGGTCAGAGCCAGAGTCATGGGCACCAGTCTTCAGGTCCTATGCAGAGCTTGGCCAGAGTCCCCCCCACCTGCTTCCTTACAGGCTGTATGCTGCAAGTAAGTTCCAGACCAAGAGTGTGTTATTATGGCAAGAGAGTCCCAACACACCTGAATGACATGCCCTGTCACCTGACCAAAAGAGTCAATCAAAGTGTGGAGTAGAGAAGGGAGCTCTAACAATGTGGTTGTGCTATGAAGAACATAACAAGGGTTGGTGACCCCACGTAAAATCTATCTTCAGAATGTTGGTGTGAACTTTAGGTTTAAACTGAGTTTGAGTGGGATACAGGGCCAGAAGTTTGCACAACTGAGCAGTCCTGGCCAGTGTGTCTGGTTGATTGTTGTCTCTGTTCTGGTTCTGCAGGGGGGTTCAAAGAAGCCCTTCCTGCTTAAGGGGACAAGCCCGCTCCCATAAGGTGACTGTTCCTGCTCGAGGGTGATCACATGATAAGGCAACTTGTCTACAAGGCCCCCGCTCTTCCTGGAATCTGGGGTGACTTGCAGGTTTGGGCCAATGGTGAGAGAGACCTGTGACTGCCTTCTGGAGTCTGGAATAGGACATTATGAAAGCTGATTGCTGGGTTAACTCTTGTCTGTGGCTTCTGTCTTGAAGGGTGATGAGGCAGGTTAGGCATCACCAGTTTTGTTTTGTTTTTTATAAACACTCTTTGAGTGACTAACACACCTGCGTGCTGAGTTAAGCAGAAGTCTATCACAGAGTTTTCAGACAAGGAAGACAGATGTAAAATGAAGGCACAGATCCAAGGCATTCCGTCCTGCTTTTAGCCACCTTGAAGGCTGAGTGAGGAGTCAATGGGCTTAGTAAGCTGCCTCTAAGTACCCACCGCAAGAGGGCACAAGGGCCTGGCCTTTGCATGATTGGAGAAGGGAGGGACTGTCACTAGAAGCATCCACTCTGTCCTTGAGTGTTACATTCCGGCAAAGCAGGGATCTGGAAGGAGAAGGCTACTACACTGGGATTCCTCCAAAACAAGCTGGGAGATCAACTCTAAGAAAAAGGGCTCCTTCCATGTATGTGAGTCGGCTCTACCATCCCCTGTCAGCTGCCCAAGGGTTCTCTTAAGCTAAGGGATCCTAGAGCTGGGATAGACCTAGTAAGACTGACTGGTGGATACCCCAAGCAACCCATAGTCAAATTTCCTGTCCATCACGATGCTTTCGTCTCCCTTAGGATGCAACTTGTTGCTCTCAAATAGTATTCTGCCACCCTGTCAGGGTGTGGCATCTCACTAGCACAGTGAACAGACTCTGACCTTTATATTGAAACACAGGATGAAAAAACAAAACAAACAAACAAACCCCCCAAAAAATGTTACCAAGGTAAAAATACAAGAGTGCGGTGGGAAAAGGAGTTGTGAGATGTGAGTAATGACCACCAGGTGTCACTGCTGCTCCAAACATATTTTACAACCTCCCTCAGGGAAATCCCACAGAGCATTGCTGCAGGACTCTGCTCATAACTTGTACAATTTTAAGAAAAATTCTATGTGGCTCTTCTCTCTGCCTAGGTTCCCTGGAAGGACTGGCAGCAGTTCGTGTCACAGAGGGGAAAACTGAGGGTGTCCTTGCTCTGCCTGCTGCTGCTGCTCAGGGAAGAACAAGGGTGGCCTGGAGGCCCTTAGCCCCAGAGACATAGCATGACCTGATGTTATAAAGGACTTAGGTGTTAGTGGCTCTCCCAGACCACAGACTGGCTATGTCAAGACTCTGAAGACATCAGAACAGCTCTCGGCTCCATACTGTGAAAGACAAAGGTGATTTTCTTGTCTTTGCTCCCTGCCCCAAATCTGTAAAAATCGTTAAAAGAGGATTAAGTAGGAAAGCATAAGGAAACAGATAGATCGATCACAATTTCCAACCACTTTTAGAATCTGTGCCCTTCTCTGGGAAGATAGAACCCTCACAGACAGCCCTGCCTGGACCCTTAGGGGCCCGCTCCAGGACATGGCTGTGAGGGGACCACACAAATAAATTCACGAATGCTGAGCTCAAACAGTCGCTATTTGCCCTACCAGATCCTGTGCTGGCCGCATCTCAGGCATCCCCAGGAGCCATGGAGTATGTGGATGGCAGCAGTGGGCTCTCCTAGCAATTGGCTAGAGACTGGAGCCTGGCTGGCAGGAGAAAAGGAGGCCAGAGCACTTCTTAGAATTTCCATCCTGTGGCTGTTTGCCAGGCAGGTGGGGAGCCGAGGTGCCCTTAGATGGCTAGATAATTCCTTCCTCTGTCCCCGGAGTTCAGGGAAGTCAATGGCTCTTGCTGTTGCTAACCCTGGGTGCTTCATGGCCCTTTGCTGGTTTCTGTTAACTCTAACCACACCTCGTAACTAGCTTCTACATTATAATTTCCTAGGCTACTTTATGGCCTCAGAAACAAACCTCCGGGAATGTTCTATGAGGGCATCTCTAGAGACGTTAGCCGAGGTGGGAAGACCCACCACAAACATGAGTGGCACCATTTCATGGGCGGGGGTCCCAGACAAGGAGAGTGAGCAGAATGCCAGCAATCTCCTCTTTCTCCTCACAGCATGGTGAGCTAGATCTGCCTGGGAGGGGGGACTCCCAGGACCTCAGCAAAGTGCACTATGCACAATCAAGTCTTCCCCCTGCCAGCTCTGCCCTGGACAACAGTCAGGATGGTCTTCTCTGACTTGGAACCTCTCACAGGAGTGAGTCAAAAGTTTGTTGAAGACACACCATGAGCCAATCTGAGTGGACCCTGGGCCAGCTTGGTTGTCCCTGGCTTCTTGCAGTCTTTGTCATTCTGCATTCTGGAGGTGGCTGTGTGAATGCTTCAGAAGTCAGTTATGACTTGGGCAGGGGAAGGTTATGGCTATAAGAACTCAATTTAGACATTTATTTCCCCAAGTAAATAGAAAGTTTTATTTTAAGCATTTAGATTCAGGGTACCAAATGTCCCTCTACCCTAATATAATCCAATGACATATTTCATTGCCACTCTCTTCCCATTGTTGGGATAAAAGGCCACCGGTGGTTCCAGGGCTCTGTCCTTTCTGCTTAGAAGCAAAGTATGATGAGACTCCTCTTTCTCAGCAGGGGTTGGTGAAATGGCCATGCATCTTATGCCTAATGGCCTAAGCCTGGGCCACATGCCACCACGAGTTATGGGACAGCACTGTCTAAACAAGGAGAAGAACAGTGAGACATCTTTTCCAGGGCAAACCACCTCCTACCTAAGCCACACTCTCAGCTTCAGCAATGGCAGATGGCTCGCATGTATGCCAAGAGCATTCAAACTCACCTCTCCACTCTCTACTTTTTCTGTGTCTGGTCTTTCTCAAGCCTGTGTCCCTTCAGCCTCTGCAAGTCAGAATCACTGCAGAGTTCCAGGGCCTAGAGAGATCCGATCCCTCCACCAATACGGGGCTGGGATTGGAAGGCAGTGCCCCAATTTCTTATCTTATGCTTTGGATTCTCACAGGGTCTGTAACCAAGATGCTTTTCCAAAATAAAGGGATAATATTTGCCTTCCAGACATGGCAATCTTCTTTAATACATGTTTGTTCCCTAGAGGAGGCAAGGAAATAGTACATGGGGAACATTTACGATGCAATTCCTACCTGACTAGTATCTTCATCACCTCATGCAATGCTCCCAGCAAGTCTCCAAAATAAATATTGGTTCCATTACTACATATACATATATATATGTGTACATATATATATATTTGCTTGTTTGTTTATTTATAATCAAGGAGGTAGAAGCTTAGGCAAAGTTATGTAGCTGCTCAATTGAAAAGCCTGGTGAATGAAGGTGACTGGATAGACCATTCAAGAACAAAGAGCAATAACCTACGTTAGAAGTGGGTGAGACTTCTGGTTGCAGGAACAGGTGAGGCATCCTTCTCCTAGTGTGTCAACAGTGGTACTCGGGAAGCCATAGGATGCAAAGGTAAGTTAAGGAACGTCCCTTAGGAAGCTATGGTGGGGAGTCTCTTCTGGACTAGCCAGTGATCTATAAGCATAAAAGGGGAACTTTTTAAAAGTTATTTTTAAATTTTTTTTATTATTCTATTTTCTATGTTTGGGTGTTTTGCCTGCACATATGTCTGTGCACCATGAGTATGTATGCTCAGTGTCCACAGAGGCCAGAAGAGGGCATTGGATCCCCTGGAATGGGAGTTACAGACAAGTTTTGATCCACCAGGTGGGTACTTGGAATCATACCAGAGACCTCTGAAAGAGCAGCCCCCTCTCCAGATAAAGGTGAACGTTCCACTACAGTTAGGGCCGAGCCTCTCCTGCATGCCAACTGTGTTTCTGTCTCATCTCTCCAGGACCCACTTTTCTACCTGGGGCTCTCTCTAAAACAAGAGAGTTCTTTCAGTCATTGCAGGAGCAATTCGGGACTGTAAGTGTTAGTGTCCCTGGGAGAGAACCCTGTACCAGCATGAAGCAGGAGTTTTCACACCTCAGAGGCATATTGCATGGAGTCTGCCACAAGCTTGAGCACAGTTTAACAGTGCTCCTGGATGGCTTCATCTCTTGCTCGCTCTCCGACTCTCTGGTGTTTGTTTGCTTCAGGCCACCATCCCGAGAGCCACCTCCCCTAGTCCTTGTCCCAAGCTCTGACTTCAAGGAAACCCCAACTAAGACTAAAGAGTTTTTGGAGATGGCACCACCAAAGGTGGGTCAACAAATATATTGGGGATTAATAGCAGAAATCTGGCTCACACTCATTCATGAAAAAAAGGACAATTTATTAAAAAGAAAGAATGATACTTATTTTTTTAAATCACAGAGCACTAGGACTCTCGGATTGGAATATTTCCAGAGCACTTTCAATTTTTTTTCTCTTTCACACATTCAACGTGGTCTCTTGGCTGCTGTCGTCCTCTGTGTTTTAGTAACTTCTTTCATCACTGTGACCAAATGTTTGACAGAACCACTAAAAAGGAGGAGAGATTTATTTTGTCACTTGGTTTCAGAAAGTTCAGAACATTGTGGTAGCATGAATATATGGCAGGGAAAGGGCTAGGTCATATCATTACAAGTGAGGGTGGGTGGGATGGGGTGTAGGTGGCCATCTATCACTTTCAAATGACCATCCCTAGTGGCCTACTTCTTTCAGCGAGGCCCCGTCTTCTAAGGTTTTTATATTCTCCCAAAATAGTGCAACCAGCTGGGATCAAGCCTTCAAACACATGAGCCTGAGGGGCATTTTATACTCAAGTCACACCACTGTTCTCTCAGCATTTCTGCTCCCACCCAGCTCTTGCCTTGCCTTGCTCAGTTATCAAGTCTGATACTAAATTGCTGAAACCCACAGCCTGATTCTTCAGAGCAAGACAGCTCAGCTCTCAGATATCACCATGTGAGTGCTAGGAATTGGTCCTCTGGAAGAGCAGCCTGCACTTTCTAACCTCTGAGCCACTGCTGTGACCCCTGAGATGACTCTTAACTTCCCTAAGATTCCAGCCCATCAAAGGGCTGTCCCGAGTGTTGGGGGGGCGGGGTGTGCAGCTGCCATAGGCTGAGAGAGTGAGCACAGAAGCTTTCTTATAAACCATAAGGAAGGCTGTAGTCATCTTTCAACTTGTAAATGTTAATAAAATAGTTGATAAGCATAAAAGGGTAAATCATACACACAAACGGTTTAAAGGCATCTTCTCTGTGTGCTCCCACAGCCATCTACGTCTTTCTTCTGGAATAGTTGACAAGCTAAAAATTCCTTAAAATGTTTGTGAAGGTACACATCAAAACACGAAGGGAAATAACAAAGCCCTAAATTGAGAGGTGGTACAGGCCATTCTTTCTCGAATCTCTTGGCTCACAGTCCCAGCCCCTGGAGCTAGTTACAGTTTTTGGTAAATGTTTCGGGTCAAGCATGGACACACATGTGGAAATGTGCACAGATCAAAATGGAAGATCAGTGGGTTTTCAGAGAGGGGAAAGACCTTGCAATCAGCACCCAGACCAACGACACTCGCACAAAATGAGCTCATAGTTCACTCGTTTCCATTACCTATTTTTAGAGAGTGAAATTTGCTGTTACACATTGAAAGTAAAACAGAATATAAAATGTCAAAGCATCACTAACCCAAAGCATGAACAGCACCCACTCCAGCCACACCCCTGGCTGCTTCCCTGACTCTCAAGTCTCAGAGGCATCTGCTTTTGATTCTCGGAAGCATCCTTAGACCTTTGATTCTCAGCACTGTGTAGACTCAGCCCAGATCTGCATTTTGCATTGCATCAATATGCTAGATGCCATTGATAGGGCAGTATCTGGTCAAAAACTAAAGAGAACAATCTATTGCCACGAAGACAGTGCTACATTGGTGAAAAGGAGGCACAAGGACAAAGCAAAAGAGCCTAAAAATAGACTCTATAGGGTGGATAATCCACTTAGAAAAGGGGGCAAAAAATAACTCAGTGGAGAAAGGATTGTCTGTCTCTCTCAAAAACCTACCAAAGTATTTGAGCTCCATATTGGGGGTTTGGGGGGGAGAAAAAAAGAATCTCAGTCTAAACATCACATCATACAAAATTAGTTCAAAGGGCATTTGTTTTAGTTAGTTTAGTTAGTGTGACTGTGACACATACCATGGCCAGAAGTAATTTGGAGAAAAAAGGGTTTATTCCACCTTATAGCTAATAGTCCACCATCCAAGTAAGTTAGGGCAGGATCTGCTGCAGAGGCCATGGAGGAGTGCTGCTTACTGGCTTGCTCTCCTTGCTTTCTTATACAACTCAGGACCACCAACATAGGGTTGGCACCACCCACAGTGAGCTGGGCCCTCCCACATCAATAAAGAAAATGCCTACAGGCTTGTCGACAGATAGATCTGGTGGGATCTTTTTCTCAACGGAGACTCCCTGTTCCCAAATGACTCTAGTTTGCATCAAGTTGAAAGAAAACTAGAACAGCACAAGGAAAATAGATCTGAAAGTAAAAGGTACAAACTCTAAAATGTTGACTGTGAAGAAAACACAGAAGAAAATTGGTGGGACCTCTTGTGATTAGACACAAGCAAAGAAAAGAGCCATTATGTTTTTGCTGTTTTGTTTTGTTTTGTTTTGTTTTGTTTAGGATAAATCAGAGTATATCAAAATCTAAAACATTGGCTCTGTGAATGACATTTCAAGGAAATAAAATGATAATTAATAGGCGGTACAGAAAGATTTCCAAACCCCACATGCCACAAAGCAACAGAATATGTAAGGAGCCCTCAAAACTCAATGGCAGGCTAGAGATATGGCTAAGAGGTTAAGAGTGCTCTTCCATAGGACCTGAGCTCTATTCCTAGAGTTGGAGATACATACAGGTGGATGTGAGGTACCTCATGTGGGTCCTCTGGCCTCCACAGACACTTGCACTCACATGCACAAACACACACAGCCAAACACACACACACACACACACACACACACACACACACACACACACACA
>CAJQZJ010032004.1:1545325-1582638 GCA_907164525.1 Lophiomys imhausi | reverse complement strand
ACACACACACACACACACACACACACACACACACACACACACACACACACAAAGAGAGAGAGACAGAGAGAGAATTAAAAATAAAAACAAATATTTAAAAAATTTTAGCAATCTGGCCAGGCATGGTGGCACATGCCTTCAATCCCAGCACTTGGGAGGCAGAGGCAGGTGGATCTCTGTGAGTTCGAGTTCCAGGCCAGCCTGGTCTACAAAGCAAGTCCAGGACAGCTGGGGCTATTACACAGAGAAACCCTGTCTCAAAAAACAAACAAAAAAAATTAGCAATCCAATGGTAAGAAAACAAATCAATTTAACGGACTCGAACAGCTATTTCGTGAGAGTACAAAACAGAAGTAAGTGATGGGGAAACTTGCTCATAGTCATTGGTTACTCCAGAAATGCACGTGAAAGATAAGCACCATTGCACTTCTTCTAGCATGTCTAAAGTAGCATGTTTAAAGTGAACATGCTGTGAATACCAAGTGCTGACAGGGACTCAAATAACTATAATTCTCAGACGTTACAGCAGGAAACAAACAAACTGACCATCATTCTGGAAAAGTGGTTCACCAGCTTCATGAAGAGGAAAGCCATGGGTATATCATGTGATCTGACACGCTCTCACACAGAACACTTACCCTAAAGAATAAAACCTTAGGTTTATGAAGCCTATATGTAAATGTTTAATGGCAGTTCGAGTTGGAATTACTAGTCCAGCGTCCTTAACAGGTAAATGACTGAACTGTGGTTTACCTTTACAGTGATGTACTGCCCAGCAAGTTGCTTTGGTCATTGTGTTTTACCACAGTGATAGCAAACACATGGGGATAAGAAGGTGTGGTGGTCAGTTTTACATGTCAGCTTGGCTGGTCTGTTCTGCCCAGATATTTAGTCTGAAGGTTTCTGTGAGGGTGAATTTTGGTGATATTTACACTGAATCTGTGGATTCTTGTCGTTCTTTGGCTTCTGGTGGGGCTTGGACCTTGTCTGGTACTCTCCCAGGAAACTAGGGCCTTGTCAGGCATTAAGCTGGAAATGTAGGCTTCTCTGCATACTAACAGGTCCAGGCTGTATTGGTTTCTGGGCAGAAAAGAATGAAACACAGGACAGGGTCTGTCCAATGCCACAGGATACCCTAGAGAGGCAGGAGAAAGGATTCTCTCCGCCGCCAAGTGTTACAACTCTTTTAACTAAGGAAGCACGAGGGTTAGGGTAATCCTAGCCCTCTCCATCACACAGAGATGGGTTACTGTTCTTTTAGCTAAGCTGCCAGCCCCAGGCCAGACAGCAGCAGGGAGCTCGAGGCTCCTGAGCCAAGCAGCTGGGCGAATCCAGTGACTGCTTCAGGAACAGCCAACAGCCAGTCACAGCAGATGAACCGCAGTAGGTGGTGCAGGAGATGCAGGAGCTTTGGCAGTGGGGGTGATGGAGATGCAAGCCTGACTAAGCAGCAGTGGTGGCAGTGGCAGGGGTGTGGGCTGGTGCTCCAGGTGCTCAGAGATGAGCCCCAGCTGCCAGTGGTAGGAGACCTGGCTAAGCAAGCAGAGCCAGGGATGAGTTCTTCTTTCCCAAGCCCAAAATAAACAAGTCTCAGACGATTGATCATGGTTGAGGAATGGAGACAGAGATCTATTTCATGAAAGGGACATTATAAACCTTGGACAGTGGGGAGGGGTTTTAGAGGTGAATGTGTTTGGTTTGCTGGGACTAGGAGCGCCAGGGATACTTCATTTAAACACAGTAGCATGATCTTTTCATAAGAAAGGGAATGCAGTATCTATTTATCCTATGGGCAGCAGGGGTAGGGAAAGAACTCCAGGTAGGGTCAGAGGCATGGACAAAGGCCATTGGCTGAAAGTCAAGGCATCAAGAGATCTCATTAGCATCAGGAGGTACCTCCAGGTACTCACTGGATAGGTTTCTTATCAGGACAAAGGATTGGACCTGTAATCTCCCTGAGAGCTATTTGACATTTCCTCAGATAGTAGTCCGGCAGTCTGGGAACCCCCAGATCTGGGAACCCCCAGATCAGGTAGAAGAGGGGGAGCCCCACTGAAAAAAGGGGAGTCCATCATTTAGCACCGAGCTCAGGGGCTTTCTAGTAATACCAGACTTCGACCTTAACATCAGGGTCCAACAGATTTTAAGTAAAACAGATTGCCTCCCAGAAAGTGGATAGGCCTCATCCAGTGAGGTAATGGACTAAAGAGAACAAAATGATGACCTCTAAGAAGGGGGAATTCTCCAGCATATGTCTTTTGGCTTGACATCAGGTATGGCAGCACACGCCTGCAATCCCATGATTTGGGAAATGAAGGCACAAGGATCAGTTCAAATTTAGCCTTAGATATATAAAGTGTTCAAGGACAGCCAAAGATATTTGAGACTCTATCTCAAAACAAACAAATAAAAGCAACAACAACAAAAAAAAACCCAAGACAGGCTGGGTGTGGTGGTACAAATCTATAATCCCAACATTCAAGAGGAAAAAGCATGTTTCAGTACATTTGGGTTCATGATGTGATCAAATATCCTGCAACAGAAGCAGGTGTGTATCTTTGTGAGTTTGAGGCCAGCCTGGTCATAGAAAGTTCTAAGCTAGCCCAAGACATATATAGTCAGATCTATCTCACTATGAGACAGGTCTCACTATGTATCTTAAAAACCTCAGATGCAATTCTTACCGATGTGTCTCTAGTGTGCCCATTTTCCCTGCCAAATTTTGAACTTCCAAGTATTTAAACTAAGTGTGACAATTCTTTATAAAAAACTGTCTTCCTATCATCTACCTATTAATTATCTATCTGTATCTGTCTGTCTGAATATATATGTGCATATATGTGTATGTGTGTGTGTGTGTGTGTGTGAATCTACACACGCATCTTATCGATCTTGTTTTTCTGAAGGACCTTGACAATACAGTGGGACAGCACCCTCAGGTAAAAGCCGTCTTCTTCATTTTTCCCTGTTGGTAATAACACATGTGATAATGTTTCACCAAAGGGTACTAAGAGTGGAAGGACAGATCTGTGTGGAATACACCCTACACACTCATACAGAGGCCCTGCACCAGTAAAGAACAGGTTGGGGAGAATGAAGGTACAAACATTGAGTCTTTACACCTACTTCCTCCTCAAATTTTCTAAGCCATAACTTTCACAAATGGAAGGAGTCCTGCACAACATTCATGCCTTCACTCTGCAGAGAAAACTAACAACAACCACACCAATGCAAGAATCAAGGTCTCTTCCAGGGGTGCTTCTCAAAGCCACAAAAAATACGGTATCTGCCTTGAGTGTGGTGCCTTCTCAATGTGTGAAGACTACAACCCCAATCCCTGACTCTGTTCACCCGACTTCATTTAAAACTCCCAACTTCTTCAGCTCTTTCCTGTACAATATGGCTTCCAGCTCACTTCATCACCTACCTTCTGAATATGCTAACATTCCCCTTCGTGGCTCAGAGACAGAGAAAGACTAAAGGGAGGTTAATGGGTGCAAGGGTACAGTCAAGTCCCCTTGGACCAATTAACTTCCCTTCTGATGTTCTGTAGCACAATTGGACATCTGTGAATCAATGCTCCAAAAAGAAATAGTAGAGCAGACTTTGCTCCTAACACAAATGATCAGCTCTGAGCTTATAGGTATGCCACAGGTTCTGTTCACATATGGAATAGCTCAGTAAAACCCACAAATGTGTATAGTTACTGGTCTGTTGATTTTTATGGCACCAGGGATTAAATCCAGGGCCTCCCACACACTATGCAAGTAAGTGCTCGACTACCAAGCTCTATCCCCAGATAATTTTTGCATTTTATCTGAGACAAGTTCTCACTAAGTTCCCCAGACTGACCTTGAGCTTGCCATTGTCATATATTAACCTCCTGTGTGCCTGTACCATCAGGCAGAGGCAATTAGATATCTGTGAGTTCAAGGTCAGCCTGGTCTACAGAATATGTTTCAGGACAGCCAGGATACAGATAAACTCTGTCTCAAAATAAAATCAAAACACACATAGTAACAACAGCAACAAAAAGCACAAGTACACCATTGGAACAGAATAATGGGCTAAAACCGTCTAACTTTTTACAAAGATGTCAAAAACATACAGTGGAGGAGGGTCTGGAGAGATGGCTGAGTGGTTAAGAGCACTGTCCTGGTTCAATTCCCAGCACCCACATGGCAGCTCACAACTGATCTCCAGATCTAGGGGATCCAACACCTAAAGCACCAATGTGCATAAAAATAAATAAATCTTTTTTAAAAAATGTTTTAAAGCATACAATGGTGTAGTGAATTAGTAAGGGCTTTTGAATGCAGGTTGGCCTGGCACATGGCAGCATATGGTCCTGGGCAAACAGATGTAATTGGTAATGCCCAGAAACTGAGAGAAAGGGCTTTTGGATGCTAGAAAGATCTGAACCAGAATGGGCAGAGCCAAGATGAAGCCACAGCTCCACGAGAGACACAGATGCTTGCTGTCCAGTAGAGGGGTGTGGCTGCAAAACCGCAGAAGTGAGGTCAGGGAGAGACAATTACTGTGAGACCTCAAGAGCCCACAAGACCCCATGAAAGACCTCAAGAGACCACGTCCTACATAAGGACATGAGGGTGAAGCTGGAGGGCCAGCACATATTTGCACATTAGAAGAGAGAGACAGGTGCAAATCAACATACGTTATCTGCCAGCCCTGAGGCCACACTAATGTAGCACAAGCCCTGAGGCAATAAGAAGCAAAGAATAGAAGCCTTGGCCTAGAAACTGAGAGGTGGAGTCTGAGAGAGTGATTCTTGACTCTAGCCAGTCCAAGAAAGCCAGAAAAAGGAGGGCAGTGGGAGCAGAATGACCTAAGGAATGCTACTGAATAAGCAAAACTCGAGCCACACATGAGCTGAGGAGACCATAGAAATGACAGTAAAGCAGGACTGGCTGATGCCACAGTGGCAAGAGCAAAGCAACTGAAGCAGGCCGGGGACAGCAACAGCACCGGCCTGAGGTGCAAGGTGCTTACACACTCCCAAGTCGCTGCAAACCCACTCTGAGAGGACCTCGAAAACAGGCAAGAGGGCAAACCCTGCCATGTTAGGCTGTGGCGAGGCTTTAAAGTAAAAGACTAGGCCACACGGTACAACACCTTCCCTGAGGGGTTCAGCTAGTTTAAACGGCAGCCTGAGGTGTCTGTGGACAGTCTTGGCCGACTGAAGGTGACCCCCAAACTGAGCGGCTGAAGCAGATGGACCACATGAGCCGATTGGCCCTGACCCTGAGGAAAAAGCCTCAAGCCTAAGCTGAAATAAGATTGCTGTGACTGTGCCAGAGCCAGACTGTTGAATGCTGTTAGAGATGTGCCAGCAGATAGAAGGCTGACCAAGTTGCCCTCACGAACCTATGCTAGAGAATCTTAGTATCCTTTCAAAAGGGTTAAAGTAGCATCATTTGAGTGTTATTAGGTATTAGGTGTTTATAGGTTATAACTTATAGGATGTTAAGTATTAATAAATATAGAATAGTAAAATTTTCATTTACACAGTGGGAAAGACAGTCTCTTTAGCAATGGTTCCAGGAAAATGGTTTCACAGAGAGAAACTAGACCCATCTCTCCAACTGAAAAAAAAAAATCAGTTCAAAATAGACCTTAATGTTTATATTAGTTATTTTTTCCATTGCTGTGACAAAATGACATGCCCGAGGCAACTTACAAAAGAAAGTGTTTAATCAGACTTGCAGTGTCTGAGAGATAGTCTTTGATGGGAGAGCAAAGACATGGTGGCAGGAACAGCTAATAGCTCACATCTCAAACTGCAAGTTGGAAGGAGAGAGCACACTAGGAATGGCAAGAGCCTCTTGAAACCTTGAAGCTCTCCCCCAGCGATGCACCTCCTCCAACAAGACCACACCTCCAAATCCTTCCCAAACAGACCCACAAACTGTGCACCAAGTATTCAAACATATGAGCCTATGGGGGGCCAATGCCATTCAAACCACCACAATGTCAGACCCAAAACTTTGAAACTACTAGGGAAAAACACTTCAAGATATAGATATAGGCAAAGACTTTCTGAAAGAGACTCCAATAGAAAGAATTGGCAAATGGAGCTGGAGAGATGGCTTTGCAGTTAAGAGGACTGACTGCTCTTCTAGAGGACCCAGATTTGATTCCCAGAATCCATATAGCAGCTTGTAACTGTCTATAAATTCCTGTCCTACAAGACCAGAAACCCTCTCTGACCTCCACAGGCACCAGGAACACACAAATATACATACAGACAAAACACCTTTAAAGCTGGGTGGTGGTGGCGCACGCCTTTAATCCCAGCACTTGGAAGGCAGAGGCAGGCAGATCTTTGTGAGTTCGAGGCCAGCCTGGTCTACAAAGCGAGTCCAGGACAGCCAGAGCTGTTAAACAGAGAAACCCTGTTTCGAAAAACCAAAAAAAAAAAAAAACACCTTTAAAAATACACCTAAAAAATAAATTTAAAGAACTTTAGAGTTGAAAATTTGTATTAAATGAAATTTAAAAGTTTCAGTACAGCAAAGGAAACAAACACATCAACAGAGAAAAGCAGCCTATAGAATGAGGGAGCAAAAATCCTTGCCAACTATGCCTCAGATGGGGATTAATATCCAGTGTATATATAAAGAATTTCAGAAATTAGACATCAAAAAGGCAAATCAGGTATGGAGAGAAGGCCCTTCAGTTAAGAGCTCTTGCTGCTCTTGCTGAGGATCTGAACTAGATTCCCAACATACATATGGGTTGGCTCACAGCTGCCTACAACTCCAACTCCAGAGACTCAGACAACCCTCTTCTGGTATTTGAAGATAACTGTACTCAAGATACCTGCACATGTGACATATAGACTCACATATGTTGAAGAAAGGTCTTATGCATGATTTTCAAAAGCTGATTTCAATGTTCAGAGATCTGGCTAATACTCTATCTGAGGCATTCTCTGATTGGAAAATATAAATTGCTGATGGCCAGTTAGCTGGGCAGAAAGAGTGTAGGAGGGTGGAACTTCCTAGGAGGAAGAAGGGAATGCTGGGAGGAAACAGAGCAAGATTTCTTTCCTCCAGAAGACACAGAAGAGGACAGATGTGTCTGAGAGATCTCATGGTTGCATCCCAAGCCACATGGTTGGTTGGAATAAGGCAGTTGGATTAACTTGGGTGAGCTAGTTGAGAGTCTGCCCAGCTAGGTCCTAAGCATTGGAAAGTCTTGATGTATTTATTTTATGGGCTTAAGTGTCACCCTTGGTCTCAGGCCTTATCACCAGGCCTCCAACTAAGGCCAGCCAGGCCTGCCAGGTCTGCAGGCCTCCTGCCAGGCCCCACCAGCATAACACAAGAGTTTATAGTTATTATTAAGGTTAGTTGTTAGGTAATAGGTGTTTACATTTGTTAACAAAATTTCGGTTTCACACATGTGTGCATGTAATTAAAAATAAAAATAAGAGCCGGGCGGTGGTGGCGCACACCTTTAATCCCAGCACTCGGGAGGCAGAGGCAGGCGGATCTCTGTGAGTTCGAGACCAGCCTGGTCTACAAAGCGAGTCCAGGACAGCCAGAGCTACACAGAGAAACCCTGTCTCGAAAAAACCAAAAAAATAAAAAATAAATAAAAATAAAAATAAAAATAAATCTTTCTAAAAACTTCCAATGTTTTCTTTCTTTCCTTGCTTTTACTTTTCTCTCAATGACTGACCTTCACCCCAGCGTCCTGGTCCCCACAGTCTCAGAAGAGGCATCTCCCAGCTGCACCACTTCTCTTTCACTAGGCATCCTCTATCCAGACCAATGTGATCCTTTTCGTGGCTCTGATGTGGGGTGGGTTGGTCAAGGTCCCATCTCACACAAGAGTCCTTTAGATCTGTGTCATCTTAGGTCCTCACATCTGTTCATCAAACTTCTTACCTGCACCCCAACATTTCTGCAGGAGGAAACCTACTCTCTGCTCAGAATATCCTGCTGCTCCTTTGGTCCCATGAGAGTCTTCGAGACAAATGCAATCAGGCCATGAGTCAGAAAGGACATTTTGCCTCTCCTCTTCTTTTTAATATATGAGAAAATCACAAGATCTCACCGAGGGAATTGTTCCAGGCATGTTAAAGAGAACTGAACTGTTAGTATGCTTATGATATCAGCACACTTCCAATCTGCAAAATACTAGAACAGTTTAGGGAAGATTGGGAGAATTTAGCGACATATTTTTGGATCTGTGATGATAAATAACTAGTTCGACTGAATATTTTTTTCTCAAAGGCTAATCCTGGAATGGTTTCCATATAATGTAAATTGAAATGATCAAAAATTATATTGTGGAGCCAAAAAAGGTAACCTACACATAGGAATGTCATACCTAGATCTAGGGGCCTGGTCTAAGCTGGGGTGTGTGTGTCCTATATACTGTAAGATGATTAGCAGCATCTTTGACCTTTCTACTCACCAGATGCCAGTAGCACTGGTTCTCCTTCCCTAGCCAAAAAAAAAAAAAACCTTCCCATATTTCTAAGTGTTCCCAGGGGAACGAGATCACTCTCCATACACCCATTACTAAACTATTGTAAACTGGAGAGAGAGAGACAGAGAGAGGGGGGAGACTAAAGCTGTACCTATATTAAAGATTCTACAAGGTCGAATGACTACACTTCAAGATTATAGCTAGTGAGAAAATTACAAACATCTCTGAAGAAATTGAAGATATCAGAAGATTGTAAGATCTCCCATGCTCATGATAGGTAGGATTAACATAAGAAAAATGGCCATCCTGCCAAAAGCAATATACAGCTTCAATGCAATTCCTATCAAAATACCAACACAATTCTTTACAGAGCTCTCTACAGAACAATTCTCAACTTCATATGGAATAACGAAAAACCCAGAATAGCTAAATCAATCCTGTACAATAACAGAACATCTGGAGGTATCACCATCCCAGATTTAAAGCTGTACTACAGAGCAATAGTAATAAAAACATCATGGTACTGGCATAGAAACAGACCAGTGGATCAGTGGAATCAAATCAAAGACCCAAAAATGAACCCACACACCTATGGTCACTTAATTTTTGACAAAGAAGCCAAAACCATACAATAGAAAAAAGGAAAGCATCTTCAGCAAATGGTGCTGGTCTAACTGGATGTCAACATGTAGAAGAATGCGAATAGACCCTTAGCACCCTGCACAAAACTTAAGTCTAAGTGGATCAAAACCTCAACATAAGTCCAGACATACTAAAATTAATAGAAGAGAAAGTGGGGAAAAGCCTGGAACTCATTAGCATGGGTGACAACTTCCTGAACAGAACACCAATAGGTCTGGCTCTAAGACAAACAATCAATAAATGGGACCTTATGAAATTGAAAAGCTTCTGTAAGGCAAAGGACACTGTCATTAGAACAAAATGGCAGCTTACAGATTGGGAAAAGATCTTCACCAACCCGACATCCGACAAAGTGCTAATATCCAAAATATATAAAGAACTCAAGAAATTAAACACCAAAAATCAAATAACCCTATCACAAAATAGGGTATAGAGCTAAACCAGGAATTCACAAAAGAGGAATCTCTAAAGGCCAAGAGACACTTGAAATGTTCAACAACTTTGTTCATCAGGGATATGCAACTCAAAATGACTCTGAGATTCCATCTCACACCCATCAAAATGGCTAAGATCAAAAACTCAAATGATAGCACATGCTGGCAAAATTGTGGAGAAAGGAGAACACTCCTCCATTGCTGGTGGGCATGCAAACTTGTACAACCACTTTGGAAATTAATTTGGAGATATCTTAGAAAATTGGGAATAGTTTTACCTCAAGACCCATCCATACCCCTCCTGGGCATATATTCAAAAGATTCTTCACCAAACCACAAGTACATTGCCTCAACAATGTTCATATCAGCTTTATTTGTAATAGCCAGAAACTGGAAACAACCCAGATGTCCTTCAACTGAAGAATGGATAAAAAAATCCTGTGGTACATTTACACAATGGAATACTACTCAGCCATCAGAAACAAGGAAATCATGCAATTCTCAACCAAATGAATGGAACTAGAAAAGCTCATCCTAAGTGAGCTGACTCAGTCCCAGAAAGATAAACATGGTATGTACTCCCTTGTAAGTGGATATTAACCATACGTCACAGGACAACCATCCTACAACCCACAAACCCAAATAGATAGGAACCTAGCATAACTATCCTAGGAAAAGATCCACCCAGCAGTGAGTCATGGTACCTTCTACAGGTTAGTGGAACACCATACCCTAGATGGTGTGCCATATCAAGCCCCAGTACAATCTTGGCCCTCACATGACTGGTGAGCTGAGGAAGTATGATATGTGAGGGCCTACCTCATCTGAGGAGGAGAGTACCGAGAAGAGGAATAGGGAGGTAGAAAGGGAGGAAGGGAAGGAGGATGCCAGTAGGAGAGGAGGGAGGAAACTGTGTGCGAGAGGTAACTTGAAAAAACAAATTATTTTTTTTTAAAAAGGATAACTAAGCTTAAAAAATATAATAAAAATAAAATATAAAAATTTCAAATGATAATTTACCAAAGGCATACTTGGTCTTAATTTCAGGTTAGAATGTTAGACTGCAGGTTGCCACCTGGGCCAGCTTATAAGTTTTTTTTCCTATATATAAAGGATATTTTCATTTTTTGGTATTAAAAAGGTAGTCAAGAGGTTTAAAATGTTGTAAGTAAATTAAGGGTTACCTCAGTTTAACCTGGTTTTCTAAACCTCTAAGAGTGGAAGTAATTTGGAACTAAAATAAAATATTTGAGAAGGACAGTGTTAGCCTATGCCTTTAACTCCAGTAGAGACAGGAGGATCACTATAGAGTTGTCTTTTAAATTCTAGAGTTACAATGAACTGGGTGGTGATGGTTCACATCTTTAAACCCATCACTTGAGAGGCATACACCTTTAATCCCAACACACTGGAGGCAGAAACATGCAGATCTCTGAGTTCAAGGCCAGTCTGACACAGAGCAAGTTCCAAATAGAGAAAAAGTTAGATCCAGGGGTTGTGACGCACACCATTGATTCCAATACTTGGAAGGCAGAGGCAAGCACATAGGATTTGCAATGATTTAAGTTTAAAAGCTGCTCAAAAAAGGCATGCTGAAATTCAAAGTGAATTGTCCTTTGTGATCTCAAAATATATTCACTTAAAGGTATGTTTAATTCCAAAATATCAAAATAATTTTTATTTTATTTTATTTTTTTAATACTTATTTATTAATTCAGATTACATCTCCATTGCAGTGTCCTCTTTCCACTCCTCCCAGTCCTGCCCTCCCATCCTCTACCTCCTATCCCTTCCATCTCACTCCTCTGGTGTGGAGTGTCCGTACATATCAGTCCCCTGCCCCATTTCAGCAGTCATATGAGCACCAAGAGCCTCCTCATACACTGTGGGCCTGCAAGGCAGCACCACTAGGGAAAAGTGTCTCATTGACAGGAAAAAAAGTCTATGTTCATGTTCCCTTTGGTGCATTCATTGTAGTATAGTTATCCTGTACTATAGGGCTAAAATCCAATTATAAGTGAATAGAAGCTAACCCTTCTGGGTCTGGGTTAGCTCACTCAGGATGAGCTTCTCTAGTTCCATCCATTTGGCTGCAAATTGCATGATTTCATTGTTTCTGATAGCTGAGTAGTATTCCATTGTGTAGATGTACCACAGTTTTTTAATCCATTCTTTGGTTGAGGGACATCTGGGTTGTTTCCAGTTTCTAGCTATTACAAATAAGTAATCTCAATTGAAAGATAATACTTTTTATATTGTCAAAAAAAAAACCAATTTGCTCTAGGAAAGATATCACCTGCCCCCCCCCCAAAAAAAAGTAGTGCCTCAGAGTTAGGATTAGGGCACTAATCCTGTTCTTATCTTTCCAGGAGACTAAAAGCATCCATCTAAGGAGTCCAGGGACAATTGACAACTGAAACTTCTGAAGAAAGGTGATCAGACAACAAAGACAAGTAGCACACATGATCCAGCCTCGAAAACTGCCTCAATAGCTGTTTCCTCAAAAATCTAAAACAAGAACAGCTCAAAATGGCTAAGATGGTTCAGCCCCACAGACTATTCCAGCCAGGACTTTAGTAAAGCCCTGAAGTTCAGTCTGTGACTACAAACTTCTTAGGACATTTAAATAGCTGAACACAGAAGGACTGAACATCAAATATTACTATTAACTTGCTTAACCATTTTTCCATTCTTATTTGGGCCCCCAAACAGGTTTCCTACATCCCAAATCAGCAAGAAGTAATTTTAAGAGAACAACATCCCATTCCCAGAAGGTGGGGTGGGTGATTTTTCTCCCTCTTTGGTCATTTGATGAGTTATAGATGTGTGTTGTTATTTAGGGGGATTGGTTACAAGTTGCTAAATGGTCTTGTTAAACAAGGTTTTGGAGGTTAGACCCAAGGGATTTCTCTCTTTTTCTTTTCTCTATTCTTCTTTCTGTCCTATTGTGGGGGAAAAAGACTTGAAAAAATGGGACATAAATAAAATATAGAAATGATAAAGAAAAGGGGATATATTATTGAATATGCTCTTATATCTCTGCATATTGATACAAAATTAAGATTATATTTGGCTACATCGGTATTGATCTTTGTATATTGATACAAAAATAAGGTTAACTCTTTTTAAGGTATTGTACCTATGTAACGATTAAAAATGCAATGTGAATTTTTGGCCTTTTGATAGCAACTGTCAAAAACTGTTTAGGATAATTAAGAAATGCAAGCTAATAGTCATTCAAACATGTCATTTTGTTAGGTACTAGCATAGTTTACCACAGATGTTTTCTAAGTTAATCAGAAATCAAGTTGTTAAGAGACAAACAACATTTGTTTATCCAAATATACAGAGATAGATAGGTGGTCTTCAAAAACCTCAAGAGATCTGTAGAATATGGCAATCAAAGATGTTTTCTTAACTTAAGATTTTTTGATATTGAGACATGTCAGCTTCTGACAGCACCCCCATTCTACTCCAAGAAGATGATGAGCATCAACGAATCTCCGTTTGGAGATGGTTGCATTACTGGTAAGCTTGTCACTGGGCCAGAAAAATCCCCTGCTTCAACTGTAGACAGAATGCTGCCCAAAAAGGACAAAACTTGGAAGCAGGTTAGTTGACAACCTAGCTCTGCCAAGACAAGGTAGGCAAATCCTTCCTAATTACCGCTTTACAATTAATGCCTGGCCAAAAGGCTGAAGATAGATGCTCTAATGTATTGAGAGAAATTGGGAACTGTCCAGGCAGCCAGTTGTCTGTCATTTCTTAGTTTTGGAAGCTGCTGGCTCTATACATCCTGTATATTCAGATGTATTTATCCTTCTCAGGTCTCTGATGTGGTTGAAGACCAGATAGTTATAGTCTCACAGTTAAATTTTTAAGTTGTTTAGGAATTAAAAGGATGGTCTAGGGGCTGGAGAGGTGGCTCAGAGGTTAAGAGCACTGGCTGTTCTTCCCAAGGTCCTGAGTTCAATTCCCAGCAACCACATGGTGGCTCACAGCCATCTACATTGAGATCTGCCTGGGCATATATGTAGAGCAAATACTGTATACTTAATAAATAAATAAAAAATGTTTAAAAAAAAAAAAAAAAAAAGGATGGTCTAAGTCTAAGAAGATGTTGTTAAGTTGGTAATACAAGTTAGGGTGAAAACTGAGTTGGGTATAGAACTTTAAACTCATTGAGATAGATAATAGAATATTAATATCAGTTGCCAAATATGTATGGACTGGATATTGGGAATGTAGGTTATACCTTATAATTTTCATAATTGTGGCTTACTTATTCTTATTGTTTTGTATTGTATTTATTGCTATAAGAAAAAGAGCCTTTTATTGGACTGCTGTTGCTGGGGGAAAAAGATACACCTTAAATTAAAAAAAAAAAAAAGCAAGGGCTGGAGAGATGGCTCAGCGGTTAAGAGCACTGGCTGCTCTTCCAGAGGTCATAAGTTCAATTCCCAGCAACCACATGGTGGCTCACAACCATCCATAATGAAATCTGGTGCCCTCTTCTGGCCTGCAGATATACCTGCAGACAGAACACTGTATACATAATAAATAAATCTTTAAAAAAAAAAAGCAAATAGACGGTGAGGGGGAAAAAGGTAGGTGGGTGGGACTGGGAGGGGGAGGTGGGAGGGGACTATGATTGAGATGTAACTTGAAGAAATAAATAAGTATAAAAAATATTACAAATAAAGGCTGAATTATCTTGGGCTATTTTTATTCCCTTTAAAAGATATTATATTAGTTATTTTTATGTTGCTGTGATTAAACACCAATACCAAAAACAACTTAAGGAATACAGACTTTATTTGGATCTACAGTTGTAGAGGGAGAATCCACCATGGCAGCGAGTGTTCTGATCAGAATGTTGAGCAACTACATTTTCAACTGTAAAAAGAAATAGAAAAAGCAAACTGGAAGTGAGGCAATGCTGTAAACTTTCAAAACCTGCCTCCAGTGATGTACTACCTCCTAAATGTTCTATAACATTTATAGAACATCTATAACATTGGGGTTTTATGTGGGGAATAACCTGATGGATTTTAATAAGCCTTAGCCTGAATTGAGCAATCTTGGCCCATCTAAGCTAGCTCATTCTATTCCCTAAATAAACATCCTCTAAACAACACCAGTGTTCAAATACACAAAACTAAGGGGAACATTTGTCATTTGACCCACCACAAGTCATCCATTGTACATAGCTGTGTCTGATCTAACACTCTTGTGACTACCAAAGTTTTGCAATGTATTCTTAGCTGACTACCAGCCAAGAATACCAATACTAATCAAAAAGTCTGTTTGTTTAGATTTTCATTTTTTTAGGGAGAGAGAATATGAGAGAACATGGAAGAGTGAAAGTGTTAGAGAGAGAACATGAAATTGGTTGGATCAGGGAGGAGTTGGGGGAGGGGAAAGAATATGACCAAATACAATGTATAAAAAAACTTACTATAATAATAAAAAATTTAAAGCTAAGGATGTCAACAGTTATTATCCAGAGCCTATTAAAGAGTTTTCCCCATACTGTTATAACTTACTCCCCCATTCCTCTCCGCCCTCACCCCGTACACCCTGCCACCTCAAATGTATTTGATAAATACTTTGATTTCTAACTTTGTTCTCATATTTTTGGTTGTGAGCCTAGCCTTTAATGGCTGAGCCATCTTTCCAGCCCTCTAACTTTGTTCTAATGTAACCCAGTAACATGGTGTAACATAGTATTTGGAGAAACCTGAATCCATGTTCCTGGAGCATGGCCACTCATGTTTGGCTCCAGAATAAACTATCTCTTATTCCCTTTAGGCAAGACCTGTGTTTTTGCATTGAAACCATTTACATGAAAGCTGGGAGAATTTGGATTTTAAACACTGAAGACAGGAGCTTTCCCCTGAAACATTACTCTAGAAAAAGAAAAAAATGGCATTTGAACTTTCTGCATCTTTTAGAGAATGAAAGGTGAGATGGAACTGTCCCCGAGACCCCCATTCCTCTAAGCCCACTTGGATCAGCTTGCTCCTGGAAGTTTCCCTTTAGTTTTGTCTGCTAACTTTCTTTCTGTAGAAGTAAATTATTGAATTATTACCAATATTTATATAATATTTTGTGCTTAACCCACCATTATAAATAAACACACAAACACCTGATGGATTTTAACAGGCCTTAGCCTGAATTGATCAATCTCGGCCCATCTAAGCTAGCTCATTCTATTCCTCAAATAAAACCCCAATATATACATACGTCCCCTTGGGCAGTTATTCTGCATGCTATGCCAATGCTCCAGACCACGTGGAATCATCTTCCTCCATCTAACCCATAATGTCTTCCTCCTCCTTCACCTCCTGGCTTCCTTCTTCCATCTATCTCCTTACTCCAAAAGCCTGCAAGCCTTAGCCCTACCTACCTCTTTCTTTGCCCAATCTCAGGCCTCAGCATTTATTCAACCAATCAGAGACAATGGTTAGCACTTATGGCCTGGTACAGAAAGCAGGCTTCTGGGAGCAGATTAATTAGCATTTAGAGTACATGACAGATCATCATCATCATGCATCATCTTTCTTTCTGAATTTAAGGGAATATTGATATCATAAATGTTCAAGAGAAACTGGCCTCTAGAAAGAAACAACAAAGCATGATATCAAATACTGTAGAACCTGTTGGGGGATAGTCTTGTGCACCATATATTCAGGTGCTGATTTCTGTGCCCCAAGATGTGGTTGCAATCCAGACATGGGCACTGTCATGACTATTGAAGAGTCTCCTGTCTCAATGTTGTGTAAAGAATGTTCTCCATCATCTTGGATTGATTAGTAAGAAGCTGAACAGCCAATGACTAGGCAGAGGAGATAGGAAGGGAGGACTTTTGATTCCGACCAGGGATCCCAGAGGGAAAGAGAAAAAGAGGAAGAAAGAGGTCACCCTGAACCAGGATGGACCATGAGGAGTTCCCATGAAGAAACACACAGAGCAGAGGAAGCCAGGGCAAGACTAAGATGGCAAGTAGGGGGCACGTGGCTGGGAAGTAGCCAAACTAGACTAGTCACGTTGGAATAGATGAATATCTGCCCAGCTATGGTGCTTAAAGCTTGTTGAATAAATCTAAAATGTCTTCATGTCAATTATATGGGACCTAGGGCAGGTATTAGAAGGAACTCCGACATATATTATACTCCAGCAGAGCCAGAGGGTGGGGTGGGGTGGGAGATAAAAAGGAAGCCTTTGAATCCGGGTTCTTACAGGAATCCATTGGACCCACTACTGTTGAGGAAGTCAAGATAGCAAGAACAGTTGCACCGCATAGATAAGGATGACTCACTGGCATGGTTAAAGACTGAAAGGAAGAGAGAAGATAGGCATCCAGGGGAGATGGCCAGGGCAAGAATGTGGCTCTTGATGTACCCACCTCACCCTCTGGGAACCCACTAGGGTCCTAAGTCCAAACCTGACCATATGTGTGTGACCATTATCTCTTCCCCAGCAAGGAGTCCTCTGTGTGGAGCAATTGTATGCCATTCAGTCATAGGGGCTTGGCCCTCCCTACTAAGCCTGAAAGGAACCTGGAATCTTTCCCTTTCTTAACAAAATGTGTGCTATATAAATACTAATTTATATATGATTTCTGGAATTTTTTTTTTGGTTTTTTTTTTCGAGACAGGGTTTCTCTGTGTATCCCTGACTGTCCTGGACTCACTTTGTAGACCAGGCTGGCCTTGAACTCACAAAGATTCGCCTGCCTCTGCCTCCCGAGTGCTGGGATTAAAGGCGTGCGCCACCACCGCCCGGCTGATTTCTGGAATTTTAAAGGGCTATAAAATAAGTTCCAGCTTCGACCTCTTCTTCTGGAATTCCACAGGCCTCTCTTCAACTTGTTAGGCTCCTTCCTGTGTATCTCTCCAGGCAGATTCAACACACAAACATATTTACATCCAAATAGGCATAATACATCCTGTCCTGTTATCATAATTTACCCAACCAAACAGAAGTCTCATAAAGAGGTTCAACATGGGTATTCACTGCATAAGAATTTAAAAGAGAAAATTTAACTCTGAGAGAAGAATGATGGTCAAAAGTTCTTGACCTGGAACCCTCAGGAATCATCTCCCAGACTGTGGAATATTATCCTGTTTCTCTTTCTTCCCAGCACATATCACAATACAAAGGTGTTTGCTTGTTTTTAGCTTGTTTATTGTCTGACTCCCTAAACAAAATGTAGGCTTCATGAGAGCACACCATGATTAACAAACTATTTCCTGTGGCAGGGTTAGTGAAGTTAATGAAATTAATAGACAGTCAGATTAGCAAAAGCTTGGCGTCCCCTCACATGAAAGATATGGGCAGAGCCAATTATGGCCTGATGTTACACCCTTAAAAAGTGTTGCTAAGACACCTCGCAAGCCACACAGATGACATTGTTAACCGTGAGAACAACAAGAATCTCGGGAGATTTACCACTGACACTGATGTACTGTTGCAGGGGCCTGTTTTGGGAAAGTGCCTGGAAAACCACTGTTGAAAATCACTCTGAGATCATCATAACATGCAACAAGATTTAAGCTGGGGGTCTGTGAGGCCTCAGACCCCTACTCCTCGCTCCCCTGCCCTTGCCTCCTGGAAATCCATGCTGAGGAAGAGCTTAAGCAAGGATTGGCAGAGTTTAGACTGCTGCAATCCAATGCAAAAACCTGCCACAGACCTGTTAAGGAAGAATCCTTTGAATTATCCTGAGTTGAAGCCTCAGAGTGCCGAGAAGGTGAACGAGAGACTCAGGATAGAAATGCTGAGGAAGACCACAGAGGTAATTCTTGGCTGATTGGAAAGACCGCCCTACATTTGTCACATCCCCCTGACCAGCAGAAAAGACACAACCATGATTCTTCTTCAAGCAGTTTATTCAGGAACCTTGTACATCTGCTTCTCTGCTTGTGTCTCTGCTTCTCCTCCCCCAAGCCCTTATATGCCTACTCAAACCCAATCAGATCATGCCACCTAGCGATCCAAGATAGGCTCACAAAAGGAGGAAGCACACCGGGCTAGGCAGCTGCTACCAACTAAGGCTTGTTTACAGCTAAGCTTGAGCTTTCTGGCATTAAGCCAGGTGCCATCTTAGGGTTGTGGCTCTCCACATACATTGGCATCAGAATAGATTGACTTTGTAAACTGGCCACATCTTTGTGGTAAAGGTGGACTGGCCTTGTGAAATGGCAAAATAATCCCCAACAGACTTTGAACTTGAAAGCTATAAACAAGCCATCCTGTACAGACCTACACTAAGAGTATTAATAACCTTTTAAGAAACTTAAAATAGTGTTAAATGTTTGGGGTTTTTTTATAGGTATTATAGTGTTTTAGGTATTAAGATATTCTTAGATAGATTATAGATTTTAGAATTAGGGTTTAGGTTATAGGATTTAGGTATTTTATAGGTGATTGTTGTGTATTAATAAATATAAGTGTGATAAATAAAAATATTCTGTTACAATTTCCTATGCTAGAACAGTATCTGGCTTGGGGCATGGTGTCAATTGCTATTGATTGAGTAGATGCGAGTGGGGGTATGGATGAATAGGTAAATGGATCAGTGAAAGGACACATGGATAGATGGATAGATGGATAGATAGATGGATAGATGGATAGATAGATGGATAGATAAATGGATAGATGACAGATAGATAGATAGATAGATAGATAGATAGATAGATGATAGATATGAAGGAATGGGTAGAAGGATCAAAGTGAGTAAATCCCACAGTCCTCCATTTATGGTCTAACTCATCTTAATTAAGCTGAATTTTCAGTGTTTGCCCAAGGGAAAGGCCTTTTCACCTTCTGTTCCACATGCCTCTTCACTAGCAAATGGGAAGACAGGGTCTCAGAATGGCTCCTTCTCTTTCTACCAGTCATGACACCTCACAATAAGAAGCTGTTTTCACAAATCTGAAAAATTATTTAGACATGAACTTTCTTAGAGTGGGGAACTTAGACTCAGATCATGCTGATTCTGTGGGCTATGAGATGGGGCCATGGTGGAGGGAAAGAGGGAGATCTCAGAGCTTCTGTCTCCTTTCCTGGCTAGGCATTGCATAACTATCAGGAAGTAAGGAAAATGTGGGCATCTCTAGGGACACCATCCAACAAAGAGTGAGGTCAACAAGCATAGGAGACAGTTTAGTGCCCTGAGATTCCCACTTGGTTTCAGATTATGCACACAAATCCCTCTTGTAATAATGCCCTTGGTAGCCAAGTTCCATTATCGTACATACTCTGCACACACACACACACACACTCTTCCTCAGACAATGTATCTAGTAACATCTGAATCCCCTAGATCCCCCACCTGCATTAGGCTACATGTATTCCCATCTCTGATACCCTTTTATGACCTGTAGTTTCTATTCAAATGGACTCCCAACATATCTGTGGGTATGAAGAATAGAGGTCTGATCTGGCCTGGATTAGCTTTGGTGCATGCTTAATGAGACAAAATTGTGTCCTCTAATAACCTCTAAAGGGCAATCCTTTATTTACCAGCATATGCATGTGTTTAATTAGGCATGCATATGATTAAAACCAGATGCATTGCGGAAAGGGACATGAGCAACAGGGAAATGATTATATAACCTATTAACCAAAATAGAGACTAACTGGGCTGGAGAGATGGTTCAGCTGTTCAGAGCACTGGTTGGTCTTCCAGAGGACCCCAGCTCAATTCCCAGAACCCACATGGTGATTAAAACATCTGTAACTATGGTTCCAGGGGATTCAATGCCCTTTTCTGGCCTTCGGGCACCAGGCATGCACATAGTGTACAGACATATGTAGAAGGAAAACAGTCGCATAGGTAAAATGAAAATACAAAAGAGAATCTCCCAAACTGTGCTTCCTAGTAACCATCCCCTCTGTCTCTTAAACCCCATAAAAGGAATCACAAACAATAACCAGAGTCCTTGAGGGGCTTCACTCATGAGTCCCACTGTCAATCAAGACTGATAACAGAGCATCCTTCTTTAATGTACACTATCACTTTGCCCCAAATAAAGTTGCTCCTTTTGTAAAATTGTGTGAGCCTCTGCTTTCAGTCCTCTGGATAATTCTTACCTGGAAACACCGGATGCCGGACTCAGGCCCCAACCACCAGTAACAAAGAGGCTCGGGCCTATCTTGTCACACATGTTTATTAAGGACATGGCCATTTTAGATGCCAACTACTTCAATGCTTTACACAATGAAGAGTCCAGAGTGTTCATAAATGCCCTCCGCCTTCATGTCTGCATTGTAAACCACCTGAAAAGCGCCAGGCTGGTTAACCGTCCCTTTCAACTGAAGGTGTTCTAAATTTTGGTAGAGCTATACCTTTGGGCTGGTCTCTAACAACCGAAAGGGCCAGGATATGCATGTATACACATGTGTGCACACACACATGTACATGCACACGTGTACACATACACATGGTGGGGGCTATATAGTCACACTCCTTGTAGCTCATCCACACTTCATCCTTCAGCCCTTCAAAGTCAACTCTGTGTCCGCCACTTTGCCCAAGCCTTTCCTGCTTCCCTCCCCACTCTCAGAGGTGCCACATGTTCTTGGAGGTCTAGGCCAAACTCTATTGAGGCAAAGGCTGGTGGCACCTACATCCTAAACATGCATGTATGGTGGCAGTGGGTTAATTCATACTTGGAGGAGAGGCTGAGAGACAATCAGGGGCCTGGGGGTGTGGTCAGTGAGGGTAGGCAAGGGAATGTGGAGTGGCCCCTGATGACTTCCTCCAGACTTGGAGCAAGGGCTCTTTAAAGGACACCTGAGTTTTCTCACCTCTAAGGACAGCAGCAGCTTATGGTCCACTCTCCATAGCTTCCTGAACACTTCCAGTCCAGGCTCCTCCCACTTTGACAGACCTTCCAGCATCTTAGAAGTCACTGGCAACCCCAGGGATCTTCCTTCCAACACAAGAGAGATGACTCGGGAACTGAATGGCTGGGAAGTCTTCTTTGGTTTGTGTGTGTGTGTGTGTGTGTGTTTTTTTTAATTTAAGCTATTTCTTATTAATAGCAGAACAAGTAGCCTTTAAGTGTACACTCAATGAAATTGTACATACAGATAAAATGTGTGTGTTTTTTATGAATGTATAGTATGTACCTGTATAACTAACTGCCTGCTTTTCTACCTGGGCCCCAGTTCCCGAATAATGGCTTGGAGGCTTATTATTTATTAATAAATGCTTAGGCCAAGCTAGGATTGTATCCCTGACTAGCTTGTAACTTATTGTCCCTTTTATTCTGTTCCATATCTGCCACATGGTTGGTTACCTCTCATAAGTTTCATGTGTCTGACTTCCTCCATTTCTGAGTGGCCAATCTTCCCGCACCTGACTCTTTATTAGAGTCCCCTTCTATTCTACCCTTTCCTATAGGCCATATGCTTTTTATTGACAGGTAATGTTTCCACACAGTACACAAGAGATTATCCCTACATGAGTATGTGTGAGTGTATGTGTGCATGAACGTGTATTGGGTATACGTGTATGTGTACATGTAAACGTGTATTATATGTATAGTTGTATGTCTGTGCATAAGTGTATATGGTGTTCCCTTGTAATCATTACACAAATCAAGTCACAAAACATCTATATTACTCCATAATGCTTGCTCACACCCAGTTCACACCTGCTCCTCAGAAGTCAGTGTTATTTGAGGTTCTTTACTCAAATCAGTATTTACTCTTGAATTTCATATAAGTAGATCAACAGAACATGTCTGTTTTATGCTTCACTTCCCTCATATGATTTCTTTGAGAGTCATTCTGGTTGTACATATCATAACTTGTATTTTTGTTCTATTTCTCCCTTACTATATGCTATACTATGACACAAATGCTTCACAGTGTTTGTGCTATGGGTAGTGTCTACCGGCCTATTGCCTTTGTTTGAATCGGAACATCCCCAAAGACCCATGTGTAAAAATCATGATCCCCAGGGTGATGCTTTTAGGGGGTGGAGGAGCCTCTGGGAGTCAGGATCTACAGGAAAGATCTTTAGTTTTGGGGGGACTATGTCTTCAAATGGTGGGAGAGGGGAACCTAGACCCATCCTTTCTATTTTGTTTCCTGGCTTATGAAGAAGTTGAGAGACATGGCTGATCAGCCACTAGCTAGAACCTCTAATGCAAAATGAATCTTTACCTTTATATGTTGATTGACTCGGGTAGTTTGTTACAGTGATGGAAAGCTGAGTAACACAGCAGTGGTTGCACAGTTAACACTGGCTTCTGCTGTTAAACCTATCCACTATGGTCTTAATTTGGGGTGCCACAGTTTTGTTTCATTTTTTTTAAGTTCCTATATAACTAGTTTTTAAAGGATTCCCAGTTCTCTGGTAATTTTTTCTACTAAAAAATACTTATTTTTTATGTATGTATTTGGCACCTGTGTCTGGGTACCCCAGGAAGCCAGAAGAGGGTGTCAGATACACTGGCACTAGAGTTACAGACACCTATGAGCCTGGTGTGGGTGCTGGGAACCAAACTCTGGTCCTGTGGAAGAGCAGGAAGTACTCTCAATTGCTGAGCCCTCTCTTGGGCTCCTTTTTCTTCTATTTTTTTAATTAGTTATTTCAAAGTCCTTATAAGTTCATCCTAATATGTAAGTGGAAACTACATTTTACACATTCATTATATGTTGTCCTGTAACTTCATATTAAAATAAAATTCAATTGTGAAGTTCTTGAGTTTCACGGAAGAATTGAGGAGAATTCCAAGAGATCTGAGGTGTCTTTACAAACTGATCTAGGTGCTCCTTCAGAAACTAAATGACTCACAAAGGTCCTTAAACAAACCAGTGCATGCAGGCAGGGTTAGTGCGGTAAGTGTGTCTGAGAACATTCTAACAGGTCATCTCAGGGCTTTCAGGAAGCCTTGTTTCAAAAGGAAATGGACCGCAGTTTTACAACAGCATGTTATAAACCATCAAAGTCACAGTACCCGGGGACACCTATGATGGCTTCCTCCCTGCAATCCAAGCTCTTTTCCCAGCATTGTAACTGCCAATGGCCCATTCTTTTGCCATTCCAGCCAGGGCATGCAGTAATTCTGACCTCGCCTAGGCCTTTTAATCTGCTATGGATATGATTCATGGATCTTGGCTTTCTAAACTGGGAAACAGTAATAGTTCATTTGCAACATAGGAATATTTCAAAAGCAGAATTTTACCACATTAATTTCTTCTTTGTTTGGCTTTTTTGAGACAGAATCTCAAGCTGGCTTCAAACTCACTGTGTAGATAAAGATGACCCTGAACTAACTCTTCACCTCAGGCTCTGGGGTTAAAGCATGGGCCACCATACCCAGCTACCCTGTCACTTTCTTAGCACAAAGTACTTACTCAGAGTGGTGACACATTATGTAATCCCTTCATGGAGGAAGAAAACTGAGAAAGAAGGAATGCCATGAGATCAGGCCACCTTGGGTCACTGTGTAAAACCTTATCTCAAAAACACACAAAAAACGGCCATTGAGTTATCTGAGCTCTAGAGTTTCACCCACCCCTCTTCCTCAGTGGAAAGTATGTCTTTTTATCTAATAAACTGTCCCTACTGTTGCATCCACATACCTGTCTGATTCCTTTCTCTGGAATAAAAGAACCTGGAAATCCCAGCAAGTGCCACCAAACCTACTCTCAGTTGGTGACACAGCTGGCCAGAGGGTAAGATGTTGGTGTTTCTAGCCTCTCAAACTTTCTACTGTACCCAGCTATATTTTCAAACTATATGTGCCCAAGAAAAGTCACACCAAACTGAACACACAGGTGTGAGGAGGAAGAAGAGAAGGGGAAGGAGAGGGGGAGGAGTAAGAACAGGAGGGGAAGGAGGAACAGGATGAGCAGGAGGAGAAGGAAGAGGGGGAGGAAAAGGGAAAAGAGGACAGGAAGGAGGAGGAGGAGAAGAAGAAATAATAAGTATTAACCAGAGGACCTAAATTCAGATCCCAGCACCATACATGGCCCTACCCATGCCTACAACCCCAACACTAAGGGATGTAGAAACAGGAGGATTCTGAGTGCTTGCTGGTTGCCAATCTAACTGAAAAATATCTCTAAGGTACAAGGTGGTGCCACCCATGGGCAAGTAGTCCTGGATGGTATAAGAAAGTAAACTAAGCAAGGAAGGAAGAGCAAGCCTGTAGAAGCACTCCTCCATGCCCTCTGCTTCAGTTCCTGCCTCCTGACTTTCTTCAGTGTTGAACTGAGATGTGGACATATAAACAAAATAAAGCCTTCCCTCCCCAAGTTGCTTTTAGTAATGCTGTGCATCACAGTAATAGAAACCCTGACTAAGACAGTCCTGATTATTGCTTCTCAAAACTAAGAACTGAAGGAGGTTCGTCTCAGAAAGCCAAGTTTGTAAGTAATGGTAACTACAAAGAAATTAAGAACTGCTAAGAAGTCTTAACCAAAGGAGGGCTAGAAAAACCAATATGAAAGCAGCTTCAGGACTCTGTAGTTACAAAAAACTGCGCACTCTGAGGCTAATGGGACATAAGCTGACATCAAGGCCAATTTTGATTGCCTTCCCAATGTATTCCCCACATAAGATGTAATGCCACTATACAAACACTCAAATAAAATCTTCCCAGGATGCTATACACTTATTTTCAAGGTAGATTATTTCATTGTGAACTACAACTACTACCTCAATGTAGCACAATTTCTTGATGGAGGCGGGAGCTCTATTAGAAATCATTTTGAACCAGGATTCCTGATATCTGTTGCTCCAACTCAGCAGCTTTCTAGAAAAAAATAAATGCACGTCTGTCCTCCACTCAAACTCTTCATTTTAATGGTATCTTTATGTCTGGGCCACCTGACTATAAATACTGAAGATGACTCAGGGCCTTGGACTTCTCCCAGGAGTTGCAAGTTAAGTCCTCGCTGCACACTCATTTCCACACACTGCTATTCTAAGATTTGACCAACATGAGAAATTTGACCTTTAAGAATCAGCATTGTTGTTCTAATGTATGTTGAAATCTGAAATTCTAAGGCCCATCTGGCTCTCTGTTAAATTTTTTGAGACTGTGATACTGTGGAGACTAGATCCACCATAGCCAAAAGCTGCAGATGCTCTGACAACCCACTCATTCAGCCAAGGAAGGTTTTCTAAGCCCCTGCTCCACCCTAGACATTTGGAGACTTCTTGGCCACAGACTGTACTTACAGGAGGCAAGGAGATAAGTGATGAAGAGGAGCCCAGAGAGTAAAGAATAAAGTCATGGGCTTCACACCTACAGTTGCAACTTGCCATGGACAGAAAATATTTGTTAAAAAGAAATATTCTTGTCATTATTCACTAAGCAATACAGCATAACAACTATTATTATTATTATTATTATTATTATTATTATTATTATTATTATTTTGGTTTTTCGAGAAGGGTTTCTCTGTGTAACAGCTCTGGCTGTCCTGGACTCGCTTTGTAGACCAGGCTGGCCTCGAACTCACAATAATCCGCCTGCCTCTGCCTCCCAAGTGCTGGGATTAAAGGCGTGCGCCACCACGATTGGCTAACAACTATTATTTTAAGATTAGTTTACCTTTGTGTGTATGAATGTTTTGCCTGTATGTATGTATGTGTACCATGTACATGTCTGGTGCTCAAGGAACATACCAACAGTATTCCCACCCAAAGAGGCTGATGTAGCTAGAAAATAGCTCTCTTTGGAGCTTATATTTCTTGTCTAGGTGCTCCTCACCCCTAATTAACACATTGCCTGTTCATAAAAATCAAATAACCCTGTTATTCTGTGTCACCAAAGACCTTTAGAAACACAAATGGTGGCCCTCCTTGGTGGTACATGTCTACAGTCCCTGCGCCCTGGAGACAGAGGCACTAAGATCATGAATTGGAGGACAGCCATATTACATAGAAAGCCATATTACATAGAAAGACCCCACCACAGCTCACAACTGCAAACTGGGGGCACCATCCACACACTAGTCAAGTAGTCCAGCTGTGCCAACACATGCACAGTACTAAGGGCTGTGACCTGTGGCCCAGAGACACTAACAACCACCACCACCACCACCCCCCCCCACACACACACACTGGGAAGAACATACCCAAAAGAAACTAGGATTTAGGCCAACATCAAAACGGCTCTGTGAGTACTGCCTTTCAGGAGGTTTTCACAGAATTGCTAGTTAACTTATCAAAGTTAACTAAAAAGTGCAAGGTAGGAAAGAAACACCTGGGTTCTGTGTGGACAAAAATAAATATAGCCATTAAATGAGCTAAAAGGCTGGAAGAGGGAGTGACAGGGCCTCTAAAAATGGATCATTGGTCCACTGCTCCTAAGTAAAAAAGAATAGATTTTTTTTTCTTTTACATCTCCAGAATCAGTCGTTTCCCCTCCACCCCCCTGTAAACACATCTTATTACCTCTTCCCCTGTGTTGTTTGAGCTGCATTCTCAAGGCCTAAACCAAGTTATCCAAAGTTTGATTCTCGGTTCTCCAATTGTTACTGACTTGAATCCTCTGTGACCAGTATGTCACAGAGCCCTGCACCACTGATAACAATGCTTGATGGTTAGCTCATCGAATGTGCTTATTGTGTGAGTGCTGGTCTCCCATTAGTTCCACAGATGACACAAAGAGGCATGGAGAACTTTAAAATACTATCCAAAAAAAGACAGCTGGGTGATATGGAAGAACAGGCGCATATGCCTCCCTAGTCTGATCTCTTAACACCTATGCTACCCTTGAATCAATAGCTCATAAGAACAGACGGGCCTCTGGAAAGGACCTGGTCCAGCATCAGCCAGCAGAACAGGAAAACAAAGACCAGAGGGATGAGATTTCATTGAAGCCATGAGTCTACTCTGACACTGTTCTGTCTCTTCTTGTCTCCACATCAAGATGCTTCTCTTAGGGCAAGGGAATGAGAGAATGCCATCACGTCAGGTAGGAGAGGTCGCAAAGGCCAAGCCAGCTGGAGCTTTAGAAATCCTTCTCTCAGGCCCAAAGCTTAAGCAAAAGTTGCTAATGGACCATATCATATACAACTACAGTTTGGGCCCAACCCCAAGGACCTCAAAAAGCAGCTTCACAAGGAACCACCTGGTCTTCCTAGGTGTGACTGCTAAGGGCCTGTCTACCCCATACACAGGATTATTTCTCGGGTCCAGTCTCTTGGGCCTCCTAAATTCTTGAGCTTTTCAAGCAAGAGTTGCAACACTAATGCCCTTATCTACAGAATTGAATTCCCCCTGATTTCCATCTTCCACCTTAGGAAGTCACAGAGTCTCTGTGACATTTTTTTTCTTTGTCCTTGGCTACACCATCTACATTGGTTCTAGTCCTGATGGTGTCCTTACTTGAGAAGCGTAAGGGTGCAGAAATGGTCTGAACAATGGTTCATTGTGAGTCATGACATCACACTGAGCATGCCTTTGGGGACATCCAGCAGAGGTCAAGGAGATGAAAATGTAACCCATGGCAGAGAGAAACATACCCACACATGGAAAGGACATTACAGATTTTAGACATAGAAAAACAAAAAATGCATGACTCTAGTGGAGATTTGTAATTGTCTTTTGCCTGAGTTTAAAACTAGCATATAAGGATCAATGCTGAACACCCTCAGCATTCCTTAGGCCATTTTGGCATGCTTCACCTGCATTAACCTAAAGAGACCCTCTTCGGCACAACTCAGGGACCAGATTTGGTAGCATGTTCTACTTACCTGTTTTCACCACTAATGTAGGGATTTCACTCTGCTTCTTAGTTTGTTCAGAGTAAGATTCTAGGGACACTCATTCCCTAGATACTCTGGGGGTGGGAGTTGAAGAACTGACATAGTTAGCAGTAACCTATCAAGAAATATGTCAAGCCTGCAAAGTTTGTCCAATTTACATCCATCACAGCTGCTAAAGTTACTCTTTTTGTTGAAATTTTGAAAGCTGCCAGGAAAAGAAAGAAAGAGAAAAAAGAGCTTGTGGCACAAAATGCCATTTTCCTGAAAGAAGAAACATGTTAAGATTCACTCTGAATGTAAGGAACAAGAGGTAATTATATTAAGTTAAATATGGCAGTCTCTTACACAAAGCCAAGCATTACACATGGAATCTAGGGATGGGAAATGGTATGAAAGTAAAGAGGGCAAGTATTAGGGATGTGAAGGTAGAAGATAGGATAAGAAAGGCAGAGGAATTAATATGATCAAAATACACTATAGGGATATGATGGGGTGGTGTTGAGCATTCTAAATGTTAATTGGTCCTGTTTGCTGTATGTTACTTACTTTGTCTCTGATTGGTTACATAAATACTGAGGCCTGGAGATTGGACAAAGACTAAGAAGGTTTGTGGGCTTTTGAGAGATAGACAGAGCATCTTGGGAACAAGAAGGTTGCCAGAGAGAAGCAAGGAGTAAACAAGGAGGACACGCCATGGGGTAGATTAAAGAAGATCTTTCCACGTAGCCTGAAACGTCGACATAACATGAAGAATAATAGTCCAAAGGGACATATGTATATATGGGGTCATATTTGGGTAATAGAATTATGAGTTAGCTTAGATGGGCTAGGATTGTACAACCCAGGCCTAGGCTTGTTAAAATCCACCCAGTGTCTCTGTGTTTTCATTTATAATGGTGGGTTAATGATTAAAGAGATAAAAATACTGGTTAAACAATTTAATTAGTTATTTTTTTAACAGGGATGCATGGAATGTTATACTGAATCTCAATACTCTGGATAATAAATATGTAAAAATTTTCACAAAAAGATTTAAGTTCAAATTCTACCTGTTCTGCTGCCCTGGAGGAGCTCTGAGGGATGAATTGAAGTTGCTGGCGATGCTCCCCACACTGGGTGGGGAAAACATACAAGGTCCCAGTGAACACAGGAGCCAGGAGCTCTTTGGTTCCCCTCCCTCTTCCACAGCTCTTTTCCCTTCTTATCTACCTCTTGTCTGCCACTATAGAAAGCCTACTTACAGCTGGGTGAGGTGGTGCACGCCTTTAATCCCATCACTGGGGAGGCAGAGGCAGGTGGATCTCTGTGAGTTCAAGGCCAGCCTGGTTTACAAAGGGAGTCCAGGACAGCCAGGGCTACACAGAGAAACCTTGTCTTGAAAAACCAAAAAAAAAAAAAAAAAAAGAAAGCCTATTTACAGTCACTTCATTTCTCATCTCACATCTGAACCTCACATTCCCACCACTAGAGATGAACTTGGAGTCACTATTTTTTTCTTGAAGATTAAAAATATACTTCTGAATAATGCATGAATGAAAAAGGAAATTAAAGGGGAAGTCAGATGGTATCTTATGTGAATTAAAACACAGCATAATAGAATTTTTCAGATGTACTAAGGCAGCTAGCTCTTCAGGGACATTCATAATATTAAATATCTACAACAAAGAAGAAAAGGAATTTCTGATCCTTTAGTGGCTTCAGTGTCCACTTTATGAAATGAAAAAAAAAAGCTAGACAGATAGCTCAAAGAGAGATAGCTCAATGGTTAAGAGCACTTGCTCTCAGAAGGCCCAGGTTGGATTCCTAGAACCCACACAATGGCTCATAAGCACTTGTAACTCCAGTTCCAGAGGATCCAACACCCTCTTCTGGCCTCTACAGGCATTGCCAATATGTGTTGTACATACACACAGGCAAACACTCCCACACATAAAGTAAAAATAGATACATCTTTAAATTAAAACACAAAACCCAGTATGGTGGTAAAATCTTAAATCGCAGTTCTCAGTAGGTAAGTGGAATTCTGTGAGTTACATCGCGACACCATGACAATGGTGGGGGCGAGGGGGGGGGGTGAAGCACTAATTAGTTCTAAGATAAGCAGAAGAACATATCATAAAGATAAGAACATGGAGTAGTGAGATACAATCGGGGAAAAGTCTTAAAGAAAGTCAAGGAAACCAAAAGCTGGTTTTGAAAAGATCATAAAATTTTGCTTTCCTAGCCAAGGGGAAATGACACAAATTCTCAATACCAGGGGTGACAGGTAATGTCACTACAGGGTAAACAGATTTCAAAGAATAATATTGGGACCTTATCCCAGTGAACTGAGCAACTTAGATGAACCACATAAATCTCTGGAAGATACATGCTGCCAAAGCTCACGGAAGATACTAGGTGGCCTCGGCAAATGTGCTAACGAAGGGAACAGAACTCAAAGATGAAATGCAAATGACCAATAAACAAGAAAAAACATTCAACCTCGCTGGCTATCAAATAAAAGCTGCATGGATTTCATCTTACCCCAGTCAGTATGAAAACTAACAACAAATGCCGCTGAGAATGAGGGCAGAAAGGAACCCCTATATACGAATACTGGATGTGCAAACTAGTGCAGCCACTATGGACACAGCATGAACATTTCTCAAAAGATTAATAACATTATCAGTTATCAATTATTTATGGACATATACTATACCAAATCCTGGTTATTGTCTAAAGAACTCCAAATCAGGGCATCACAAGTACACGACTACATCGATGTTTCCTCAGCTCCATTCACAACCCTTTCTCCCAGTCTCAGCCTTTCTTAGTTGTCTCTAGTTCCTTGTCTAGGATTGAGACCCTGTGAGATTTGTCCTTTCTATGTTAGCATGCTTATTGGTGCTGTCCTTGTCCAAGTCTTCTGTTTAGGAAGCCATATTGGTGAAATTTCACAAGTGTGTAGCTCCCTGACATTTCTAGGAGAGGCAATCTCACAGCAGACTTTCTGTTCCTTTGGCTCTTAAAAACTTTCCATGCCGAGCCAGACAATGGTGCAGCATGCTTTTAATCCCAGCACAGAGGCAGGTGGGTCCCTGAGTTCGAGACCAGCCTGGTCTACAAAGTAAATTCCAGGATATCCAGGGCTACACAGGGAAACCCTGTCTTGAAAAACAAAGACAAACAAACAAAAACCTTTCCATGCCTTCTTCTGTGATGACCCCTGAGCCTTGGGTGCAGGAGTTGTGCTGCAGATTTATCAGTTGGGACTGGCTTCACAAGTCTGTACTTTGATGAGTTGTGGGTTTTTGTAACAGTTTTTGTTGCAAAGATAAGTTTCTTTGATGAAAGCTAAGAAGTACACTTATCTGTGGGTATAAGGATATATATTTAGAATGCAGTTAGGAATTATGCTGGTCTGGTAAAGCGATAGTTGTAGGTTCTCCTTCAAGATCCAGTTGGTACTTATATAGTCAATATATATATATATATATATATATATATGTGTGTGTGTGTGTGTATGTGTGTGTATATACATTGATATATATATATATATATATATCAATAATTCAAGAAAAAGAGGCAATTAATTTGAAAGCAACCAAGGGGAGAGACACATGGTAGAGGTTGAAGGGAGGAAAGGAAAGGGGACAAATGATATAAGTATACTTTAATTTAAAATTATTAATTTAAAATTATTAATAAAAGAATTATGAATACAACTATTAATTAAAAAACTGATAACACAAAAATTTTAATATCAATAATATGCCATTTTCAGGAAATTGGAGCCACTGGAAGTAATATTAAGCAAATCAAGCCAGCCTCAGACAAATATTACGCGTTTTTTCTCATTTATGCTTCCTAGATTTTACATAATACAAAATATAATGTATATGAATATAAAAGTAGGAGTGAAACAATCTAGAGGAACAAAGAGGACTAAGGAGGGAGGGAAGAAAAAGGAGAGAATAGGTGATACAGAAAGAACATATACTTAAATGAAAATTTTTTAAGTAAAAATAATATGTTGGATAATATAAGTCTTCCTTTGCTTTCTTAAAAAATGTATCGACTGGGGGGGCTGGAGAGATGGCTCAGTGGTTAAGAGCACTGACTGCTCTTCCACAGGACACAGGGTTCAAATCCCAGTACCCACATGGCAGCTCACAACTGTAACTCCATGATCTGACAGCCTCATACAGATATACAGATAGGCAAAAGAATATTTTTATTTATAAATACTTATATTTATTAATACTTAACAAACATCTAAAAATACCTACATCCTATAACCTAAAACCTATAATCTATAATCTAAGAAGACCCTAATAACTAAAAACACTAATACCTATCTTAAAACATTTAATTAACACTATTTTAACTTCCTTAAAAGGATATTAATATTCTTAGCATAGGTCCATGCAGGATGACTTGTTTATGGCAGTCCCGGAAGGCAATATCTTTTAAGCTTAAAGTCCGCTGGACCTTATTTGCCAGTCATAAGGCCAATTTATTTCTCCCTCCAAATTATGGCCAGTTTATAAAGTCAGTCTGTTCCAAACACCAAACTGAGGGTGGCTTTTTCAATCAGCTAAGACTTGCCTCCACGGTCTCTTTGGCCCAGGCAAGTCTCAAGACTAAAATCCTCCCCAAGCGGCTTCTGAACACTTTTCTGGTGCTCTGGGCCCCAAGACAGAGGCCTTTAAAGAACTCTCTCTCAGCAGGTTTCTGCCAGGCCTTTGTCTATATCTCAGTCTAAATTCTGTTAATGGCATACCTTGCTGTGCTCTTCTTCAGTGTGACTTCTCAGTTGGTGAGGGCAGGAGGAAGAGAGGGACCGCATAGATTCTGGCTTATATATCACATTATCTTGCGACACTTGGCAGTCTCGAGGGTACATGAGTTTTCTTGCAATGTCCAGCAGTCCTGT
Organism: Lophiomys imhausi; assembly: GCA_907164525.1. NCBI lineage: Eukaryota > Metazoa > Chordata > Mammalia > Rodentia > Muridae > Lophiomys > Lophiomys imhausi. Next base: position 1,549,440 of record CAJQZJ010032004.1, on the reverse strand, counting down.
TGCTTCTCACAGCAAATGATGTCACCTGCGTGGCTTTCAAGGTTCTTAGCCACACACCTTCAACAGGGCATATTGTCTAGCCACAACTTGACTTTGTCCATTTCAGCAGGTAAAGGGACACCAAGCATTCCTTCTGTGCTGCTAAATGCTAATCTAAACTGCCTACTAATTTCACTAAAGAGACCTAACTTCTACTATGTTTTTTTAAGTATTGACTTTGTAGCAAAAAAACCTTAATACAAAGAAAATTAACTGACAAATTCTACCAAACATTTATGGTATAAATAACAATTCTACACAAACTCTTCTGGAAAACTGAAAGAATGAAATATTTCTGAGCTCATTCCATGAAGGCTCACTGCCCTGATAACAAGACTGGATGCTGGAAACAGAGGAACAGATCAGTAGCTTTCATGAGCTTAGATGCAAAAGAAATAGTTAAATATAAACTACTAATTTTGTATCAATATACAAAGGTATAAGGGCATATTCAATAATCTGCCCCTTCTTCTTGGACCTTCCTGTGCTATGTCTATATCTCATTTTTCTCAAGCCCATGCATTCCTACATAGGAGAGGAAGAAGGATACAGAAAAGAAAAAGTAGGAAGTCCCTGGGGCTAACCTCCAAAACCCATTAAGACAGGACCATTTATCAGCTTGTAGTCTCTTCCCCTAAATATCAGAGTTTTCAGTTATCCTTCAAATAGATCTGCAGAATATGGCATTCAAAGATGTTATCTTAAATCAAGTTTTTTTTTTATATCAAGACATATCAGCGCCTGACAGCACCCCCTATTCTACTCCAAGTAGAAGATAAGCATCGAAGAACCTCCACTGTAAGATGGTTGAATTAGTGGCAAGCCTATCTCTTGGCATGAAAAAAAACCCTTGCACCAACTGCAGACAGACTGCTGTCCAAAAAGGACAAAACATGGTAGCAGGGAAGTCGACAGCCTAACTCTGCCAAGACAGGGTAGGTAAATCCTTCATAATCCCTGCTCTACAACAAATGTCTGTCATAGAAACAGGACCCAAAGGCTGAAGACTGATGCAGGAATGTATGGAGAGAAAATGGGAACTGTCCAGGCAGTCATTGGTATGTCCTTTCTTAGTTTTGGAAGCTGCAGGCCCTGCACTTCCTATATAAGCAAATATATTTATCCCTCTCAGGTCTCTGAGGTGGTTAAAGAATAGACAGCTAGAGTCTCATAGTTAAATTTTGAGTTGTTTAGGAATCAAGAGGGTGTTATAGAACTAAGAAGATACTCTTAAAAGTGTGTTGCAAGTTAGTATGAATGTTGAGTCACATATAGACCTTTAAACTCAAGGAGATGGTTAGATAGTAGAATGTTAAAGTCAGGGGCCAAATACGTATAAACTGGACATTAGGAAGGTATACAGGGCCATTTAACTCTCATAAATGTGGCATATTTATATCTGTTGTTTTGTATAATACTTACTGTAATAAGAGAAGGAACCATCTGTTGGACTGAAAGGGGAAACTTCGGGGGGGAAGAGGGTGGAAGGGTGGGATAGGAAGGGGGAATAGGGAGGGGTTTGTTACTGAGATGTAACTTGAAGAAAAAAAAAGTATTTAAAAAAAAAAAGAGACAGCTAGGTAGTCACTTAGCAAATACAGTTATTTCTTTTACTCCTTATTGATAGATGCCAAAATGGAAATGTTTCATAAAACTGTGAAGAATTAACAAGCTATAATTATACTAATGATCAGTAGAAAAATAGGCAATTAGAATAAACAAATAAATAATCTGATGGTAGAAAGCATAAAAACCAGGGCGATGTTACATTTTTAAATATAAAATCAACGTATGTGACATAATTTAATGAAGGGACAAACCATACTAAATAGTTAGTTGTCCATGTTAACATTATTCAGTACCCCAGAGTACTCTAACTGGGCAGGAATTGATTAATTACTCTCTGTAATACCAGTGTCACATGATACTAATTGCTGCATGTGTGTAACATTTGAAATATTGAACCAAATTCATCAATAAAATCTTCCATGCTATTCAGTTCCTACTAAAAGAATGCATAGATAACTGAGAAACATTCTGAAATATTTTCAGAAAAATGAATGTCATATTTAAATAAATACCTTGCTACAAAAAAAGAAATAGTTAAATAAAAATTTAGAAAGTCAAACCCAACAATATAAAAAGGGAAAGTATATGATGGCCAAGTGGAATTTATTCCAGGAATGTGAGGCTGGTTCAAAATTCAAAAATAAGCCGGGCAGTGGTGGCGCACGCCTTTAATCCCAGCATTTGGGAGGTAGAGGCAGGTGGATCTTTGCGAGTTCGAGGCCAGCCTGGTCTACAAAGTGAGTCCAGGACAGCCAGGGCTACACAGAGAAAGCCTGTCTCGAAAAACCAAAAAAAAAAAAAAAAAAATTCAAAAATAAACCCTTGTAACTCATGAGCCCAATAGGCTAAAAACGAAAAGTTATGATCATCTCAAAAGATGTAGAAAAATATCTGCCCAAATCTAAATCCACTTCAATTAAAAAAAAAACCTCCCACCGAAATAAAGCATATAAGAAACGTCTCAACCTGATTTAAAATATCTACCAATTATATGACTGATATTGTATATTTAATGGAAGCTCTCTAAGGAAGAAGTCAGGGATATTTGCCCTTCTCAGTGCACAACACTGTACTAGAGTTTCTGGTGCAGCCCAGTGCTTAATATCAACACGATATGACCAGGAAAGAAGAGAAGGCATAGAGATCGGAAGGAGAAAGGGAAACCACCTTTAGCCTCATGTGGCAATTATCCATGTGGAAAATACTTGAAGACTTACACAAAAGTTACTGAAATGCCAACAAGGGTGCAAGATACAAGGTCAGCAGACAAAATCAATTATTTCTACATAGAATTAAATCCCAGAAATTAAAGAACTTAAAAATATCTCTTTACAGTACATAACACATAAACTTTAAAGGATGTTTGACAAAAGATATGTAAGGTATTCATACTGGAAAATTAAAGCAAGACAAAAACCCACTACTTAGATAAACAGATCTAACTATTTAAAGAATTATACCTTGTCAGTGGATTGGAAATCCACGGGTCGTTGAAATGTTTTAAGAAAAGAACTATCTGTCTAGTTTCCCTATTATCCTAAATATTTAATGGAGTCTCAAGTAAAATCTTGGGAAGTGTTTTTTGTTGTTGTTGTAGAAATCAGTAGATTTTTCTATTATACATGAAAATGCAAAGAACCTAAAATAACCAAAATAACTTTTGAAAGACTAACACGGTGAAACCCATACTACCTGGCTTCAAGACTTTTGTAAAATGAAATAATCAAGACAGTGGCATTGATTTAAAGGAGGCGACTAGATCAAAGAGAAGGCATTATTTCCATCACTACACATAAAATCTAACTCAAAGAAATCACAGATATAAAGTTTCTATAAGAAAATATAATAGAGTTGGGCACAGTAGCAACATGGGGAGCTGGAGGCAGGAGGATCTCTGTGAGTTTGAGGCCAGCTTAGGCTCTTCTCAGCTCTGCCCATGTCCTTTCTTGTCTGGTTTTGTCCAAGGGAAAGAGTTAATGGTTCCCTTCACGCCTCATTTTACATTGTTGCTTCCTTCGCCATTGAGATCAGAACTTCAGGCAGTCAGTCAACAGAGAAAATGGGGCTGGATGATAGGAGGAGACTCATGTTGAGGAATACCTAGAGAATTCCTTAAACACGGACATCCTTTGAGTAGTCTGTCAAGAGGGATAAAATGTAACTTGAGATAGGTTCAGCACACAATGTCAATGTGTTTACTAGAGAATCTAGTTCAAAGACCAGCCTGTGCTGGGTCTAAGAGCTTGCTGGTTTGGCCAACACAAGACAGATCTAATTGTAGTTAAAAAAAAAAAAAAAAAAGGAACCACCACTAGATCAAGAGATACAGGCAGTTGATAAATGCTGAGAAGGGGAGAGTCATTCTTCTCCAGGAATGAGTTCCCTCACAGGTTATCTAACCCCACATGATCGCCCCTAAACATGTGTAAATAAGCAACACTAAATAGACTTGGTATGTTTTCTCTCTCTCTCTCTCTCTCTCTCTCTCTCTCTCTCTCTCTCTCTCT
>CAJQZJ010032004.1:1532502-1545315 GCA_907164525.1 Lophiomys imhausi | reverse complement strand
TGTGTGTGTGTGTGTGTGTGTGTGTGTGTGTGTGTGTGTGTGTGTGTAACAATAATACATTTGTCATGAATTTGAGAGGAAGTAGAGGGGGAACACAAGGGAAAGAAAGGGGTAGAAATGGTATACAGTACTCACGTATGTAATTCTCAAAAATATATAAAATTTTAAATTCAAAAAAGAAAAGGAAATGGAACTGAAAGATACTAAAAAAAAAAAAAAAAGGAAAACACCCAGAGACTTTAGTACTCTGGTAGGAAGGCATGGCTCTCACAACACTTCATATACTCCCAACCTTTCACCTTCGCCCTGATTGACAGACAGTTGCATGGGGTCAGCAACAAATAAAGCAGTTCGTGGTGACACTCAAGCAGAAACATTGCCATAAAGGGCTGTTGTTCAGATAAGGACCTGATCCTGGTGGTAACAGGAGAAGCACCAAGTGACCAAGCAACTGACCGTCAGAGGCCAGATAACAATAGACACATGGTCAGCGCACCCGGAAGGAAACCACACACAGTGCAGATCGTGGATGGCACTCCAGAAATGAACTCAACAGGCAGCTTCTCTACTGGGAACGGTTTCAAATCCCCAAATAGTTCCAGAGATGGAAAAATAGACTCTTCCTTGGCATTAAAGAATTCCAACTTTTTCTTCTGACTCCTTTATAGGCTAGGATGGTGCTGGATGTGGAAGCACATCCCTGTAATATGGATATGGAGGCCACAGGATCAAGAGTTCTGAGACATTTCCAACCACACTGTGAAATCTTGGCCAGCCATTTTAAATCTATACATAGTGGCATTCACCTTTCACTCACTGAAGAGACAGGTGGATCTCCTTGCGTTCCAGACTAGCCCAGTCTGCAGAGCAAGTTCCAAAACCAAAGTCAGTCAATACATACACAAATAAATGACAAGCTGTTGGGGAACTATTATATTCACCCATTGGCTCAACTCTCCCAGCCATTCCCATAAGAAACTGTGGCTCTTTGCCTAGGCGGACACAGGGATTCAGAGCCTTAGGAGGCTTTGTCAGCCCAGTGGCTCCAGTGGAAACTAGGTCTCTCCTGAGACTATTTCAACATCCTGAGAGGTCGTTTGGGCTTAGCAATCAGCAGAATGCTACACTGCCTTCCCTTGGCCCAGTGTCAAATGACCCACATATTTATACTATTAATACTTGAAATTTGAAATTACCTTGGCTACATCCACTACGTTGTCTTTTCCAACTACTACAGGTTGATTAAATACAGCCACTTGAGCACTTCATGTCCTAGTACACTGGCGAGCCTGAAGTGGTATTTACTATCCAGTGGAGCCTCAGATGTTTACAGTCAATTATGGAAAGTTCAGGCCAATGTCCCCCAAGCAATCCTGTCAAAGAACTAAAGCGAATCAAAGCAAAACTGCATCTCTGGAAGAATCAAAGTTAAGGCCTCAGACAAACAAACCAACCTGCCATGTGGCCTAATTCCCAGCACGTCTGCACTTGGTTCCCCAATTTGGTACAAAAATGGGATTTAGAGAATTTACCAAAGACGTAATCGAGCAGCAAGCCCAGTGACAAGGAGTTTTTCAGAGGTCGCCTTCTTGCTGGAATGAATACACAGAGCCCCTGGCCCCTGGGTAAGTGTTTGATCTAACAAGTGAATTGTTCTCCATTCTCATGAATAGGAAAGGTCAGAAGCAATTATGGTACCCAGGCTGGGGCCTGGGCCAGATGTTTCCAGGTTCTTGGCTTCTTATTCAAAGGATTGAAATAAAGGCTTACACTTATTTGTGGAAGTAGCAAGCAGCTTAATTCAAAGTGAAGCTGTAGCATAGTATAAGCAACAGTACATCATCAAGATTGACAGTGGGACCCAGGAGACAACTCAAGGGCTCTGATTACATTGTTTGAGGCTTCCTTTTATAGGGCTCAAGAGGAGGAGGAGTTTGGTTGCTAAGAGGCCCAATGAGGGTAGTTCTCCATTTTGATTGGCAGATTATGTCATGTTATCATTTTCCTACTGGAGCATGTCCCTTCCCATAATGCACCTGATTTTAATCACATGCATTCCCAAGTATGCACAGACATAAGATAGTAGGGATTGGAAGTTTACTTGAGGATAGTTTTGCCTTGGTGCACATGTTCACCAGACCAGTTCAAACGGGATCAGTCTTTGCATTCTTTCCTGATACATTGGGAATATACCTGAACAGAAACTGAATAAGCTTGATTGTTGCACAGTAGGAGAAACTTATCCCATTGTGCCAAGATGGGGGTACATGTTGCTTGGTTAGGTGGGGGTCTGAGGTTGCCCGATGCATTGCTTAAAGAGGGGTCTGTGTACTTAGAAAGGAACTAGGCTGCCAATTGAATCATTGAGTGGTGTGGTGGGGGGTGTGTGTGAGCATAATCCAAACCAAAGGGACTGCCAGGTTTTTAAACCATCCCCTATGCTTTCCTGCCCTAATTTGGTTTGAACTGACAGGATTAGTTCAGAGGGCAGTGTTGCTATTTTGGGTGATTCAGAGAAAGAACCTTAGAGCTAGGATTAGCTGAGATCAAATCCTGGCTTTGATAACTTACTAGCTAGCTAACTACTAAACTAACTACTACCTTAGGCGAAGTAAACTCTCTGTGCCTCAGTTCCCTCATCTGTAAAGCAGAGCTAACAATACCTACCTCAAAGGATTATAGTGCGAGCTGGCTTATGGTTCAGTGGGTGAAGGTACTTGCCTCCAAGGCCTGATGATCTGGATTCCTGATTCAGTCCCTGGGACCCACATCAAAGGAAAGAACCAACTTCCACATGTGCTCTGTGGCACAAAGTTACCATTGTGTACACACACACACACACACACTAGATGTAACTGAAATTATTCTTAGAAGAATTGTGAATTAAACAGGCTAATATAATAAAGTGTTTAAGGAATGGCCACAAACACTGACCTGTCATCCTCATAGTAAACAGATCTTAGGGAGCTTGATTAACTTGCCATTCCTCAAGACGAGGTTCTGGTTGAGTACAGGTGACATCCTCTGATGGGATGAAGCAGTACACCACTGTTATTGTCCTTAGAACTGCCACTACAAAACTCCTATTATGTGTCCACTAGGATTCCCAGCTTTCTCCTCTGACCATCAGGATCCTTGTTTTTGGCACCATCTGTGTGACCTCCCGGCCCAAGACCCACAAGTCCTTCCTTTGTCTAATAGACAAGATAAGAAAAAATAAGAATGCCTCAAACCGGAGGTCACCTTAGGAATGAGGCTAAGCTATCAGCATCAGTCCAGGGTCCCTGCCTCAAACATCAGGCTAGACCCAGAGTTATCAGGGTTCCCTTGGGGAGAGAAGACCTCTCATCACATGGAGCTAGCTCCATTTCTGCCTAGGCTGTCTGACTCAAGAGTTCGCAACCTTTCTCTGATCCTGGTTTACAAGTTCCTATTTGAGTGTCATGATTGGAAATAAATGTGCTCAGGTGGTCTGCTCTGCCTCCTCCAGTGAAGTCTGATCTCTACAGCCTCAAGTCAGATATTACAGCTATGGTGGTTTGAATATGAATGGCCCTCATAGACTTATATTTGAATGCTCGGTTCCTAGTCAGTGGACTGTTTAGGAAGGATTAGGAGGTGTGGCCTTATTGGAGGAGGTGTGTCACTGAGGGTGAGCTTTGAAGTTTCAAAAGCCCAGGACAGTGCTAGCCTTACACACTCTTCTCTCTCTGCCTTCTATTTGTGAATCAGGCATGAGCTCTCAGCTACTGCTCCAGCACCATGCCTGCCTGCTGGTTGCCATGCTCCCTACCATGATGATCATGGACTCATCCTCTGATACTGTAAACAAGGACCCAACTACATGCTTTCTTTTCTAAGTCTCCCTGGTCATGGTGTCTCTTCTTAGCCACAGGCAACAGCAAGGCTGCAACATGGTGCTACTGCTCCAATCTGGATAAGAACTTAAATCAGCTATTTCCCACACTGTGTTCTTACAAACGTTCCTACCAGCTCCATCTAGCATCCCCGGGAAAGGGATTAGAGAGGGACCCCAGTCTTATTAAAAGATACCTACCAGGACCCAGGCGTCACTGCCTCTTGCTAAACCTGAAGTTATTTGTGAGTCTACAGTAGATGCCCCAATGGGTGGTACATCAGAGTCTAGATCGTTAGGGAAGAGGGGCCCGGGTGCAGGCCTGAGTTACGACACAATTTTAAAGAGCAAAGCGTGAGAGTGAGCTTGGGGTAGGAATCAATGGCTGAGGGCAACAGAGGAGAATAAACCAGGGACAGTAGGAAGACTCAACTCCAGTCACCCAGGAGTAAAAGATCAGCCACTTCTTCCACACTGCCCACACACGACAGTTTAAGACTTGAAGAAACATGGGCTGCTATTACAATGTGGACACACGGGCCTGCTAGGAAACTGGTAGCCCTCAGGGGTCAGGTAGCTGGGTCTTCCAGCTCCCTGATTATGTTAACTCTATCTTGCAAGGGTTGCTTAGATGAAAGGCAAATTGTCTTTCTCACTGGGGTAAAGAAGGGATCCCATTCTTTCAGATTAAAAAAAAAAAAAAAAAGGCTGCAGAGACATGCAACAACTCATACTGTGGTCTGGGGGAGACTGCATTCCTGCAGCCAGGAATCTTGGAGAAATATCCCATGAGAAAGAAAGCACCCACAGAAAATGTTTACCGGAGAGGCTGCCAATGAGCTGCTGTTGGCCCCAGTCCTGGGTCTAGGCTTTGCAATATTTCTGTAGGAGACTGTAAGGTGTTCCTAGAACAGGTCCTGAAGCGCGGGCCTGAAGCGCAGGCAAACACACAGAGACATAGGGGGGGCACTGGCTCCACCAGGCAGCCTCACTCACAGGTGCTGACACCCTCCAGGGAGAGAAGGAAGCTTGAGAAGCAGCAAGTCAAAAGCTAGACATAGTGGCTCATGCCTATTTCAGAAGGCTGAGACAGGAGGATTGCCAAGAGTACAAGACCAGTATGGGCTACACAGTGAGACTCTGTCTTAAAACTATATACAAATTTTAAATATTTTTAAAGGAAGAAAAAGATGGATGAAGGCAGAAATAATTTTAATTAAGAGCTTTTTTTTTTAATTTCAGAAAGATCACAGGCGACTGCTTTCTGACAGAACACTGTGATATGCATCAGGGTTGAAGTGAGTTACTTCTCCAACTTCAGTAATTCAGTCAGCCACTTACAGGTTTCACAGACACAATTTTATTAAAATTGTGCATAGATCTCATACTTATATAAAAAACTTTCATTCTGGTATCAAAATAGTTATCTTTTTAAAATACCCTGAAAAGCTGTAATACAGTTATCTTGCTAGGTATTAAATACTCTCCTGAAATATCAATCATTTATCACCCATCTCGCTTGCACCTCCACTGTCAGTCTTTGTATTTCTTATGCTTTTCATCTCTTGGCATCTTTGAGACCTATCCAAGATAAGCACAGAAAGGAAAAGATTTTTCCTTACAAGCCCTTTATCAAAAATAAATAAAAAAGGATGGAAAGGAGGGAAAGGGAGGGAGGGAGGAAAAAAGTTAGGATGGAAGTGGGACAAGTAAGTTAGGAGCAAGCAAGCTGGTGAGAGTTTGGACAAGATACCACAGAGTCTTTTTGGAGAGCTACGCGGGCCCTGGACTTACACCAAATACTAATTTTATAGCCTTGTAGTGGAAATTCGGGCTCAGCAGCACCGCCTAGTGGCCAGGCTGTATGTATCAAAACCCAACAATGGGAACCCAACCATTTTGACACTGGGTTATTGGGACACGACACAGAGGTACACAAACCAAACTTTTGTTTTTTTCTTTTAGAGGTCACAAGTCAAATGGATTCTAGAAAATCCACTCTGGACACAAGCTTCTTACAGATTCTCAGTGCACAGTCTCAGGAATGCCAGCTTCACTCAACACTGAAATGTCCCATCAGAAGCTGGACTCTGGTAAGGATTTCTTTCGACCTAAGGAAAGGGTGTGGTATTTCACTCTCTGCAGGGTGCCATAGTGACTCTGTTCCCCAGGAATAGTCCTTTGTGAGGTGCCAGCTGCACTGGCTCTAGGGGGCCTGCTGGCTTTGCGGGGGAGGTGGAGAGAGCTGGGTGCAGATCGGATGTCCCTCTCCACGTGGTTGCCGGAGCCCCTGGCTGGGCTCTCTCGAAATCTGAGGGCAGGGGATGAACCTCGATCCTGCTCCTTCACGACAGGGCTCAGCCTGCCACTCACCAGGGAGACTGGGGGTGCTGGTGGTGAGCTCTCGGTCCTGACAGCCCTCTTGTGCTCTTTCTTCCAAAACACAGACTTCAGAAGAGTGAGTGTCCCCTGTCCCCTGTCTTTGCCAGGGGCCCTTTCCTCCACAGCAGCCTTAGCCTTCATCTTGGGTAAGGTACCTGGGCCATTGTCCTTAAAGTTTCTGAACAACCCAGTAGTGGGGGAAGGGGGGCTACTCTGGCTTCCCACCTGGCCACTTCCCTTCCAGGTTGTCGTCATCTTCTGGCCTTCAGGGCGGGTTGATTTTTCATCCCCCACTGAAGGCATCACAGTGAGGGGCAGGTCAAACTTTTTTGGGAGCCTGATATCCTGACTTGCATTTCCTGTCCGTATCCTGGCAGTGTTCAGACCATCTAAGGACCCCAGGGCTAGATGGTGGTTGAGGTGGCATGAGGAAAGGGACACTCCAGTTGTTCCTTGCCCAAGGGCTCGACTACTGTCTTCACTTTTAGCAGGAAGGGTGACCTCTGACCTCAGTGTAGCCGACGTCTCATCCCCTCCGGCAGCACGGGTCAACAGCGGCACAATCGACTGGCTGGTGGAACGGGGTCTTCTTCTGGACTCTAGATATTCCACCAACTCAACAGATGCCCCAGGCTGTTTCTCTCTGTGTCCAAAGGACCACCTTAGGGGCATGGTCTTGAAGGGCCCGTGCCTGGATCGGGAACCTGGAGGTGCCTTCATGCTGATGCTTCGGCCACCAACACCCCGAACCAAAGGCCTGGACTCAACTCCTCCTGAAAAGACACAAAGACCATGAGCACCCAATAGAGATACATGCAGTAACAGCCATCAAACAATGATGTGTCAGGGGCAGGGCTGGGCACAGTGACTATAACAAGCCAGACACACAGAGGTCCTGGCCTCAGGGCCACCATTGTTTTCAGCCACTATTCCCCAGAATCCACATACACATTTAAAAGCCACAGGGAAAGTCACAGGCGAAGAAGGCACAGCGTTCCTTGACACCCACAAAGGACTGCTGCCTGGATCCCAGCAGACAGCAAAACCTGGGGGCGCACAGACCGCCTCCAGAAAACAGCATGCGTGTCCTTCCACAGACCTGAAGTAACCTCTAGATTATTTATGATACAGACACAAAGCAAATGCTATGTAAGCAATGTCAGGCTATGTCGCTTAGGAAGTAATCATACGAAAAGATATCTGTGCGTTTTCAGTAGATACTCTTCGCCCACCCACCACCACCCTACCCCACCTGCAGTTGACTGAATGGGCAGATAAGGAACTGGTGTTGAGGGCTGACTAGATCCACGTGCCCGGCAGCCAGACCACTGAGGGGTCCACTGAGTCGGCTGCCCGGAGATCTAACATCATTCTTTAACTGTGTCTATGGACAGAATGCTTAGCAAATGTCTCTCAAATTGGGTCAAAATCGGGTACTTGTACTTTAATCAAGAAAGTCACATATCCCACCCTGGGCCCAACAGAAAACAGAAACAGTACTATGTACTGGGCATGCACCCTAAGACATACAAAGCAAGATAGAGAAATGGATACCGGAAGTGATGACGTGTGAAGGGGCTTCTGGGTATTAATTATGTCAGCCCTGTTTTCCTAGTTCTCTTCTACAGTTCAGCCCTTCTAACGGGAACACACAATGACCAGCACCGTGTGCCTTTCCCAAGAAGTTTCACCAACACTGTACTGCCAGAACTGCTTGATGCCTAACATGCACAGCCCACATGACACGTACAGCCCACATGGCTGCCCCTGTTCCACGTAGGCTGGGCAGTTGTTAGTCAATTACATAAATGCAGTGCTGTCACCCACAGCTGGCTGTTGACAATATGCCGCTCATGGAGTGTGAGTGCTATGGATTGAAGGCTCACAGGTTCCTAAGGTTCTATAAACCCCCAAGGCCATGATGCAAGAAGTGAGGCTTTAGAACGGTGTCCTTAGCAGAAGAGGTAAGAGAGACCAGCGCTCTTTCTGACTCAGCATCATAGAAGGTGATTCCCCATAACCCAACCAAACTGGCCCCTGATCTCATCCTGCAGAGCCAGGAGGAAAAAATTTCTGTCACTGATGAGGCCCCAGCATATTTCTGTTCCAACAGTCCCAAACCAAAGGTCTATGACAGAGACCAACTTTAAAGATAATTGAGGACTTTTGCCACAAAACACCCATGTGGGGAAGTCTTGAGATTCCTAGGCACACAGGTGTGAGGTCAGGGAGAGTAAAAGCCGCAGAGCAGGCTGGGATAAGAATCTAAGTGCACGAGTACACGTCTGCCCAGCAAATGAGAAAGCAGGCCTATGGAAGAAAGGGGAAAATGCTGGGCCAGCCACAGGCAGCTAGCAGAGGTTCCATGGGGCTCTCCCCTGTTGGAGATTTCACAGCCCATTTTTGTATCTTTTTCTTTAGAGCATTTCTTTAGATTAGCCAGGAATAGACCCAATTCCACCTAAAATACTTTGTCATTTCAGTTAGCATTGACCTTGTGGCTCCAACATTCAGTCCCCACACCTGGGGAAAGATGAAACACTGTTTAGGAGGCCACTGTTCAGGAGGCTGAGGTGTGTGTGTGAAGTTTTCATGTTCCTCATCCACAACCTTGAGCAGGACAGAGAGGGAAGCTTTGCATCAAGAGGACAAAGCTGTGGCTTTTTGCCCTTCACAGGGTGGAGTGGCCTGGAGTCCTGGCAGGTAGAGAGGACTGGCTGCTGCTCTAAATAACCACTTTTCACTTCTTCCTGGCGTGAAAGGGCCCTGGGCTGGGGCTGACAGCAACCCATGCTACACACACCCAAAGGACCCCTTCGGCTTGCCTCCTTTTGGAGAAAAAGCACCCTTTATTTCTTCTCATCTATTTATTGCCTCATATTAGGATCTGAGGGGTTGGGGATGGAGAACTTTAGATTAAACTGAGAAATAAATGGCATAAGCAAAGAAGAAAAGCAGCAAGTGCCCATGTGGGCACTTGCTCACTAACCAAGAATCCCACATCTTATCGAGTACTAAAGCCCTTCCTCTGGGAGATGGGTCTTCAGGAAAGTTGGGAGCTATGAACAAGGGTGGGATCCAGGGAGCCTGAGAACTACAAAGGACCTACAGTCTTTGCTTTAAAGGTCCATTTGTTTTTATTCTATGTGCGTCTGTCTCCACATACATGTGCACCATGTGTGCACCTGGTGCCTACAGAGGTCAGGAAAGGGTGTCAGACCCCTGCAACTGGTTACAGATAGATGAGCTTGGCTATGTGGGTGCTGGGAACTGAGCCCAGGTCCCCTGCGAGAATAGAAAATTCTCTTAACCACAGAGTCACCTCTCCAGACCAAGGCCTACAGTCTCAAGCTGCATCTTCCTGGAGGTTATACACACCATGCAGTAGACACAGTGATCTTCTGAGGCACTACAGGAACCCACTGTGGTGCGAGAGGCATCTGTTCTGATGGGTACACATCCCAAACACAGGGCAGCTGCTCCAAGAGGCGCCCACCTCTGTTCCTGTCCATGTGCAGCCACTTTGATTTTCGAGTCACTTCCGTTCCTTGACTAGTGATATGATCTCCAAACTGAGGTCACACTGTGCTGTGGACAGGGCCCTTAGGGCCTCTTCTTCCCATCCTTAGCCCATCTCAATAGATCAAGCACTTCCAATATCCTTAAGGGTTCCCATCATATCTCATCATCCACCCATTAATTCATCCCAAAAACATTTAATAAAAACCTACCGTGTGCCAAAGATTATTTTTCAGTGCTTGGGGGAAAATACAAATAAGAACCAGGTGTGGTGCACACCCCTTTAATCCCAGAACTCAAAAAGAAAGAGGCAGGGGGATTTCTATGAGTTCAAGGACAGACTGGTCTACATAGCAGGTTTCAGGTCACCCAGGAAGATCCTGTATTAAAAACAACAACAAAATACAAGGAGAAAGCGGGTATGCTCATGGGGTTTGACAAAATTGAAAACATAAGATATTGTATGACACAGTTGTAAGGGCTACAGTGAATCAGGTAGGGTCAGGGAGAAAAGGGATACTGAGCAATATCTGAGAGACCTAAGTGAAAGAGGTAAGGGTAGGAGGAGGCAGGAGGGGATCTGAGGAAGAGGGTCTCCAGACCGCAGGAGCATCAGGTGCAGAGAGAGACCCTGGGGCAGCAGTGAGCCTGCAGGTCACGCAAGCAGCAGACACAACCAGAGCTGGCACCCAGGATAGCTTCTGAGCCTCAATCCATACCTGGGGATCGATATCGCTGACTTTCAGTGTCAAAATCAATGTCAGTGCCTCTCTGGTCCTAGATTTGATTGTACATTTTGCTTTTATGCCTCCTGATGGCGTGGCGTAAGTCACACCATCAACCCCTGGCAGCCAAAGTCACTGTCCCTTCTCTTCCTGGCTCCAGAGAGAAGAGCAGAGCCTCGTGGGCAGAAACAGAAAAGTAACAACAGGGTCCGACTGGGTGCAGTGACTCACACCTATAATCCCATAAGCTCTCTGAGCGACTATGAGTTCCTCCTGGTCAACCTGGGGTCCATAGGAAGAGCCTGCTACAGAGTAGAATTGACAACAGAGGGCCCGGTAACAGAGTATGAAAAAAACCCAGGAGATCAGCTCTTATGACACAGAGCAGAGCAACCAATGACCTTAAGGGAGGGGTGAAAATCATCAGGGCTGAAAAGTGTGACCTGATGGAATAAAAGTCCAACGGTTGATCTGAAGGCTTGTGGGGTCACTGTTGAGGCTCACATGAGTGAGGAGAGAGATACAGGAAAGAATTCTCTCCACACCCCAGCAGGTATGCCTAACCTGCTGCCTGCTCCTGTCCCAGGACAGCTATGAATATGACCCAGCACATTTGTAGGTAAGAATGTCACAATGTTAAATGATTGGACAGTTCCGCATGTAGAACAAAATTGCAAACCACACGGGAAAACATAGGGGACTGAGGAGGCTGGGCCAGGAGCCACAATAAACAACTGGAGGAATCAGAAGGCAAAAGACACAGCGAATCAAGGAAAACACAAGACAGTGTCCCAAAGAAAGGCCTGAGTGTGTAGAAGGCTTCTGGGGGGTGGGTGAGGCTGAACACCTAGGCATCTGCTAAACTTTCTGAACTCCAAGGTCAGAGAGAATCTTAAAAACTTCCAGCCAGGTAAAGCAAGAGACACTCACGTGAAAAATAACAGTCTCAGTTTCTCACCTGCCGCCCAGGGGCAAGGAGAGCGTGGGAAACCAGCTACAGATGCTGAAAGCAAAGAATTGCAACCGCAGAGCCCCAGGCCAGCCAGGCTGCCACCCACTGGGGTGAAAGGAAATATTTCTGGCTGAGCAAAGATTTGGAGCTCATGTACCTGAAGGGCTTCGACAAACACTGACAGAGAGAGCAGAGACCTCAGGGCAGAGGACAAAGAAGACAAGCACAAAACCATAGAACATCTCATGAATTCTCCATCCTCCATACGGAAGGCCAGGCCCAAGGTGGAGTACATGGAAGAGGAACTCTAACACCAGTCGGGGAGAAACTAATTATTTCAGCACGATTGGAAGCAGGGAGGAGTGCATTTCCCCATCAGGGCAGAGGGTTTCAAGGGGGAGGGAGACACTCGAAGAAGTACAACTCTAACTGGGGTAAAGAGAGGAGACAAGGATGAAACAGAATGCCTGGCAGGAAACAGCTGGTTTCTCACAACCTTATAATGGCAGGAACACGTGATTGATTGCAAACCCTGAGAAACTAGAGAGGAAGAAAAGCAGAATTTGCAAATTAATTAGAAAAAGAAACAAGTAGCAACCAACTTCAACCAAGATGCGGGGAACAGGAAAGGAAGAAAAACAGCAAGGAACATTTTATTAAAAGATCGCACTTGTTTCAATGAATTCTCCTAATAAAACAGGGATGGGGCTCAGTAGCACAGTGTACAGTAGTAGCATACATGAGGCCCTGGGTTTTACCTCCTAACACTGCAGTGAAAAAAAAAAACAACAAAAAATTGGCTCTTTATTTTGATCTTAAGGTAGAGGGTCTGGAGCAAAAAGCCCAGGGATTAAGAGCACTGCCTACTCATGCAGAGGACCAGGGTTTGATCCTCAGCACCCACATGGCAACTAACAATCATCCAGTCCCGGGGATTTAACGCCCCCTTCTGGTACCTAGAGGCAATGCATGCATGTGGTATACACACACACACACACACACACACACCCCACTAACAAAACATAATACATAGAACTAGAAATAAATAAATCTTTTAAAAACAGCAATCTATTTGCCAAAAACCACCTAAAATTAACTAAAAAAGAAAGGAAAAGAAAAGGGCAAAAGCAAATATAAGGCAAGTATGGACAGAAAGAAAAGACAAAATTATCAATTCCGGCCAGGCATGGTGGTGCATGCCTTTAATCGGAGCAATTGGGAGGCAAAGGCAGATGGATCTCTGTGAGTTCACAGCCAGCCTGGACTAGAAAAGCAAGTCTAGGACAGCCAGGGCCAGACTCTTTCTTTTTTTTTTTTTTAATAATTTATTTTTTATTTCTTCAAGTTACATCTCAATCACAATCCCCTCCCTACTCCCC
>CAJQZJ010032004.1:1497051-1517502 GCA_907164525.1 Lophiomys imhausi | reverse complement strand
ACCTTGTTTTTCAGTCCAAAGAGACTCCCCTCATTTCACCTGACTTCTTCCATAAGCTGATAAGCTAATTGCTCACAGCAGTTGATCTTCATGCCCCGAATTAAGAGACTGTATCAGAAACTTAGGTATTCACTAAATCTAACTTATATTAACCTATCAGCCCCTACAGTCCTCCTGCCTCCGCTTCCCCTGTGAGGAGATTACAGGCGTGACTCACCATACCTAGATCTATGTGTTTTATTCCTCTTTATTTCCTTCTATAAATAGAAGGCAGAGTTGTATCAGTTTTGATTCAAACCTGGAGGACTCTTGATTTTCTCTGGCTATTTTCCAATAATAATTAGTAAAATAATATGGTTAATGTGTGTGTTCTTGTTTTGTTTTTGACCATGTATAAAAGCGGGGTGGGGGGCTAAGAAAAGAAGGAAGGAAAGAGGGAAGGATGGAGGGAAAGTATAAGAGCGTATGTATGTAAACATAGTGTGTGCGTGTGTATGGTGTATGTACAGGTGTGAGCATCTATAAACTCACAGAGGTCAGGGAAAGCCATTGGGCACCCTGGTCCATCACTCTACTCCAGAGGAAGCTATTGAGTACCCTGGTCCATCATTCTCCTCTTTATTCCTTTGAGTAGAGGGAATGAGTGAGCCTGGAGCTAGGCCAGCTTCTTCTCTCTCTGCTGTTGACAGTGCTGGGATTAGAGGAACATACATAGACATGCCTGGCTTTCTTTTTTTAAATTAATCCCCATGCTTACACAGCAAGCACTCTTCTCTCCAGCCCTGATGAATTCCTGTAATGTTCTTCTGTCCCAAAGATAAGGATGGCTATTTTTGTAGTATGGGACAAGTCACATAAAAGCATATTACACATTCCCCTCCCCCTCCATACTTTCAAATAACTAGGAGGCTTATATATCAATGGCTGGGGAGCCACTACGCAGGTACATTTTCAAGAAAGACTGTGCTTTTTCCTGCCTTTCTCTTTCCAGTATTAACACGGGTTTACATGGACCACGTCTAACCACAACAAGCACCAGCTGCCCCAGACTTTTTTAAAAATTGTATTCTTTCCCCATTTCTTGATATGCAAAACTGGCTGGGGGAATAGAGAGTTCTTATCTTCATTCTGGCAACCAGAGGTCCTTGTCCACCTTCCTAAGTGCTCAAGTGAGCACCCCAATTCCTTCAAAAACCAAACTGCTTAGTGTGTGTGTGTGTGTGTGTGTGTGTGTGTGTGTGTGTGTGTGTGTGTGTGTGTTATACTCACACCCCATTAGTACATGCGTGGGGGTCAGAGGAAACCTTGGAGGAATAGGCTTCAAGGATCAAACTCAAGTTGCTAAGGATGGTGGGAAACATCCTTACAAGATGTTTCATCATCTGGCTCAGCCATCTCCTCACTGAGCCAGAACATCTCGAATCTTAATGTGACCTCCAAACCCATGCCCCGCCTGAGCTGTGGCACACACCTCGCATGGAGCTGCTGGCTGACCAGGGAGGGATGCTGTTCCGCTTCTGATAGAACAGGATGTAAGCCCCCCTGGTGTTGACCTCATCCTCTCGAAGGGGCTCCACTGTACTGTCGTCATAGCTGTACCACCGGCCATTCAGGGAGTTTCGGCAATAGGCTGAAAAGGTTCAAACCCCAAGTTCAATGCTTAGAGCCCAAGGCAGGGAGGTGCCCCCTACTGGCAGAACTCAAAAATGGACATACTTAAACTAGGATGGCAAATTTTTAGCCTGAATTGATTTCTGTGAAACCAGAAAAAGATAAGAGTTTCCCAACTAGTGGGATCTTACCTGGGAGTGCTCACTGGAAAGTGAGTGCTCAAGCTGCTGTCTTATCTAGGACAGTCTAGATAAGGCCCTAACACAGGGCCTCATGTTTCAAGGCCAGACAGTAATGTCACCTACTGTTCATCCAATTCTTCTGAGACATGTCAAAGTGTACATCTTTAAATGGCCATGGAACAGAAAATGAAACCCCTGGCTGGGACTCTGGTATGCCTTCCCTACTTAAAGACTGGAGTCCAACATTCACAGAAAGATGAGTACAATTCCGACCACCCCTAACCCACTACAAACACCCTGCTCCTGGCCCTCCAAGCTCACACCCACCACCCAAATTCACTAGTTCTGAAGTTGGCCAACTTTTCATGATTGGCCAGACCAGCAAATACTCCAGGCCTTATAGGACACATGTGGCTAATCTATGTCTTCTTGTTGCCACCTTTCAAAATGTTATTTGAAAAGAAAAACCTTTTAAGATTATGCATTTACACCAGCCCAGGCCCTGGCCTGGACAGGGCTCTAGTTTGCTAACCTTTGCACTCATCCTAGCTCAACACCCAAGAGTTCACCTTTGTTCTTCTTTTTACTCTTTCCACACCCCATCCATAAGCCTTTCTAGTAACGGTACTTTCAAAATATGTCTAGAATATTATTTGTCAGTCCCCAGCATGAACTCTCCCTGGAGGCTCAGACTCCACCTCTGACTGCCATTCTCACCCACACTGCTGCTCTTTTCTGCTAGTCTCATAGAATGGCCATTTTGAAACATACACTAGGTGATGTTTTTACTCCTCTGCTTAAGACCTGGAGCTGGCCACTGTGACACAGTAAACTGATAAACTGACTCCTAAAGTCCCTGGACTCTCCAAAGTGCCTTTGTCTACACTGATGATCTGTGTAATGGATGCAGCCTCTAAGTGGCTTCAGAATAGGGTCAGTCATGAGGAAGGCCAAGGAAGCATCCACAGGTTGGGACTCTGGGGCAATGAGGAGAGAAAGTTGAAGCTCAGAAACAGAACCAAACACAGGAATGTAGCATCACAGAATTAAAGGGACCTTTCAATTAGTAATGGTCTTGTTGCAACTGGTACATAGTGGGGGGGGGACATCAAGAAACTCCAGATCACAGACTTAAATGTGAAAACCTAAAACCTCAAAAGGGCTGGGAGATAACATAGGAAAAACTCTTTATAGCCTTACAGTGAAAGGGCTTTCCAGTCACACCTCAAAATCCAGAAGTCATAAAAGGAATGACAGACCATTTGGCTACCTCGAATAACAAATGTAAGAATGCTGAAAGACAAGTGACCTCAGGTACTGTTGGGACAGATGCTACAGAAAGACTGCTAAGCACAGCCATGTGGGAACAGTCAAGGACACGAACAGGACATTCACAGACTAGGCACATGGGGCTCTTCAGCACGGAATAGGCTAGAGCTGAGATGTCATCCCCACTAGACTGGCAAAACTCGAAAGGCTTCCCGGTGCAAGCTGTGGAGAGGTCTCCTACAGGGAAGCAAACATCCTCTTACTATTGGTAGAAGAGCAAATTCCTACAACCCCTTCTACAGGGAAATTTTATAGCATTTGTCAAAAGGCAGATCCAGGGATGGAGGTCTTGTTCAATGGTAGGGTGCTTGTCTATCATGCTTGAAGTCCTGGTTTTGATGCATACACATGCACACTTGCTTGCTCACTTGATACACACACACACACAGACACGGTAGCTATCTCATGACACATGTCAAAGGTTACAGCAGCAATACTGGAGAGCAGAAAGAATGAGCAGTGTGTGCCCTAATCCTCCATAAACCAGTATGAAAACCTCTAAGATAGATTATGAAGTGAAAAAAAAATCCAGACTTATATACACAGTATTTGACACTTGTGTTTAAAAATGAGTGAGAGGGTAAAGCTTAAGGGTTTCTCTATATATATATTTTTTTAAACTTTTTATTGACTCTTTGTGAATGTCACTCATGCACCCCAATCCCACTTATCTTCCCCTCCTCTCGTACCTGTCCTCCATCCTTGCAAACTCCCTGCCAACAGAGGGGAAAAAAAATCTTGTTGTGGAAGCTGTAGTGTGTCACAGTGTGTTTAAAGGTCTCTCTTTTTACTGTCAATTTGTAAGTATTTTTTTAATTTTTAAAAATAAACACAAGGAGGTTTCCAGAACTGAAGGGCAAGCACAATTCCTCCTGAGTCCTGGGGAATGAAAAGACACACACAGAAGGACAGTCTGTGAAATTCCAGGTTATAGTGATAAAGGACCTGAAAGCTTCCAGAGAGAAAGGAGAGGAAGCTGGCTGGCCCCATCTCCAAAGCAAGAGCCTCTTCCCTGGCCCCACTCCCTGTGGGAGTCTGTGATCCCCAAAGACTATGGAATAACATCCATTGAGCTAGAATTTTACATCCAACCAGTCAAGGGTACTTTAAAGACAAGCAGTGGCTCAAATGTCGCACTTCCATTGCCTCTCTTAGGAAGCTTCTAGAAGGTAAGCTCCCCTACATGAAGAAGTTGGTGACTGTCTTGGTACCCTGCACGGAACACCAAGACTGGCACTTTACTAAACCAGAAGAATTCAAAAGTGCATTCTAAATATTTATTCTTAGACCCACAGATAAGTGTTGCTCTCAGCTCTCACCAAAGAAACTTCTCTTTGCAATAGAGACCAGTACAGAAAACCACAACTGATCAAGTTGCAGAGAACAAGTGAGCATGTGGAAGCCAGCCCAGCCTGACTATCTACAACACAATTCCTGCACCTAGGGCTGGAATTGAAGAAGAGAAGAGAAGAGAAGGTGGGAAGATGGCAAGAGAAAGAGGAAAAGGAAGTCTGGTGTGAGATTGCATCTCCTAGGAATGTGACGGAAGCTACACGCTTGAAGTCTCAACCGCCCGGGTACCTGAACAAGACCTGAACAAGGGCACCACCAATAGAGATGCTAACATGGGAGTAAATCTCACAGGATCCAGACCTTAGACAAAGAACTACAAGCAAATGAGAAAGAAATAGTCTTTCCAGGGAAGAACTCCCCGCCTCCCCAATGGGTTATCTAAAACCAAGTGGTCAGGCCTGAGACCATATACATGCATGACATTATACAGACTAAACAGGTTGTAGAATGTGTTTAGGACTATATGGGTGTATACACATACACAATTAAGGAAAATGAGGCACGACTTGAGAGGCCAAGGTGGGGGTTGGAGAGACAGAAAGGAAGGGGACAAATGATATAATATTTTAATTTCAAAAAGGTAAATATTATCATTTTTTAAAATCTCAGGCAAATACAGCGGGAAAGATCCCTCCTAAGATGCATATACACATAGGTTTCAAGGGACTTGTGCTGAGCTATTTTTAGAGTAGAGATCTGACTGGACAGGGTCCTCCAGGCTGAAGCTGGCAGCCCTTCTCACCTGGTGCAGGACAGCTATGAAGAACTGGTCAGGCAGCACAGCAGAGCAGCAAGAGTAACCCGGTGTGCACTCTGACCTGGAACCTTTCTCTGTTCACTCGCAAGGTCTCTGCTTCTGTCTCTGAGGGCCCTGTACTAGCAGTGTGTCATCAGAGACCACATCCCAAGCCTCTCGTGAGGCTCACACAGGGACCGGCCTCCACAACTGTGTATCCACTGGACATGGAAGTGGTATTGCTGCCAACAGCTCTCCTACAGGCTTCTGTGCTCACCAAGATAGATGGAATAGCACTGGTCAAGAAGTCGTCACACATGCTATATGTATGAATACTTATAAAGAAAGCTTTAAGCCACTGCGAGATACGCTTGGCAACAGCTTCTCTCTTTGTCTACTTCTTCTAAATTACCCAGATGAATAGAGTTAAAAGCACCCCACAGACTGAAGGGATGCTAAATTGGGTGAGAATCTGTGTGTTGAATCATAAATGAAGGCGAACATCACGTCTTGATTCTGGTATTTACCCTCACATATTTGATGTGCCTGAAAATCCAAGTAGTTACTAACATCACATTGTAACTATCACTCTAAGTCAATATCAGCTTCCCAGAGGACTAGGAACTGCCTTTTTCCCCTGTGTACTATGGGTGACAAAGCAACCACAGTGAATGGGAGAGTGCTGGCCTTCAAGAAGCACCAATTCTTGAGGCTCTGGCTACAGCCAGAGTTGAACGGCAATGGCTGCTCCACACAGAGAGGCATGGCAAGGCTCACCTGTGTAATGCCCACCTTGCAGACTGCCATGGTGGTTGCAGACAGCATACAAGTCATACAGGAAGTCCAGTGGGTAGGTGGTGGGGAGGCAGATCGGCTGCTTCCAGGACGGCCAGGGCCCAGGCCCTGCCTTGGAGTGGGTGCTCCTCTGTGCTACATGGGGAGCCATGTTGAGTCCAGACAGTGGGAACTTCACCAGTGTGGAAAGTTTGTTCCTTCTCTCCCCCACCTGACAGAATCGTTTCAGATGAATGATCAGGATGTCCGGCAGGGTCCACAAACTCAGCTTTACCACACCCTGCTGGAGGACTTGGCAATGAGGGCACTTCCATGCATCATCCTGGGCTAGCTGTAAAGGAAGGCATCAAGACTGTGAGGCCACCGCAGTGCACAACCAAGCCACCACAAGGCAGCCAGACCCACTCCCAGACAGGGAGTAGAATCCAGGGGGTGGGGGGACCTGCTCCTCCTTGGTATAGGACTGGAAGCATTCATCCAGTGTACAGCTGGGCTGCTGGTGTGCCTGCTGCTGTTGCCGCAAACTGTCTGCATCCTGGACCCGTTCCTCCTGGAGGCTCCCAAACAGGCTAGATGGAATGAGAGGCACAGCATTCAGAGCTCTCCCTCCCAGAAGGATCTAACTATCTCCACACAGAATACCTGGGCAGGGTACTGGACAGGCAAAGCTACCCTTCCTGTGGGTTCCTAAGAACTCCTGCACTCCCGACTTTGCACTCACTCTTAGGGAATCAACTGTCTCCCCCACCAGCTCCTCAGAGAATCAAGTCCTAGGCTTACCCAACTTAGCACCAGCCTTAGTACTTGACAGGAGATGAACAAGTACTTGACAGATTGAAACATGTCCTCTTACAAAGTCTGGCTGGTATGCTGAGGTGCGGTGAGAAGCAGCCAAGTGGAGTGATGAGCCTAGGGTCAAGCCAGCCAGCCTGGGTTCAAACTCCAGCTCTGTGTGACCGAGTCATGTGACTTATGCATTGCTTAACCTCTGTGCATCTCAGTGTCAACCTCTGGACAATGGTAGTGATAAACTCAGTCCTCCCACATAGGGTGAGAGGAAGATGAAACCAATAGCTCATAGGAAACAAATGATCCAAGCAGGGAATGGCCCAGGCTGAGAGTTACATAGGCATTTACTACTTCTAACACCCCCCCCCACCAGCCCCCAACACGATCACCATACCCATTGTGGCTATTTACATAGACAGTTCTAAGTTCTCTCAGAGGAATGGAGTCCAGCATATTGAGGTATGTGTGCAGGATCTTACACTCTAACTAGAGGAAACTCTAAATGGGTCCATGAATGGTTTGTGGGGAGAGGCATGGCCTAACCGAGCTCTGCAGGAGTAAAATTCCATTAACTCACCGCTCTGTGACAGAGCTATCCCACTCCACAGCCAGCTTGACATGAGGAGGGCCTCCTGGCCTCCTGAGGTGCAAAGCCCTGAGGAGAGAATGAGGAGACCTGTCAGAAGACAGCGCTTCCTTCCCACAGATCTCAGGGCCCAGCAATCTGCTTTCCCCCTCCTCCCTGGTGGAATGTTCCAAACAAAAACACCCTGAAATGATTACAAACTATACTGAAGATTCCTACATCTGATGAAGGCCTTAGTTCTTTGCCTACTTCTTACTGTGCCCTAATGATACTCTTGGGAGGTGAGGAGCTCTAAGGCCTTCTAGCTGCTATGACACAGTTGACTGTCCCAGTGAAGGGCCACCTACCTCTTCAGTGTCTGCAGGGCAGTTACATATTGTCATGGTTTGAATATGAATTGTCCCCCACAGACTCACATCACCAGCTGGCAACATTATTCTGTAAAAGGGAGGTTTAGCTGGAATAGGTCCCTGGGGTGGATCCCTCTCTCATCTCTAACTTCTTGCACCTCTCTCTGTTTCCTGGCAAACATGAGGTAAAAAAGCTCCTCCAGCATGCAATGTTCTGCCTCACCACAGGCTCCAGAACAGGGCTGGCCATGATGGACTGAAACCATGAGACAAAATCAACCTTCCCTTCCTCAAAGACATTCCTGTCAGATTCTTGGTTGCAGCACCACAGAGTCAGACAAACGCCCAAATGAGCATGAGCCCCCAGGAGAGCTAATGTCCCTGCCCACAACAATGCAGAGGGAGCCCCTGAAAACCCACCCACAGCACCCAAGGTCTTCCAAACTCCACAGTGTGTAGAAAATCTCAAATGAGTCAAACTACGGCTCCTCTCAACTTCTGGGGCTCCACTCATTTCAGAAAAAGCAGGAGAAATGAAGGCAGAAAGTGAAGGGTAGGAGGGTCTACCCTGAATCAGGGAGAGCAGGCACAAGCAGTGGCCAAGTTCACAAGTAACTATTATTTAGGATTTGTGACAAAGACTGTCACCGAGATGATTCAACAGAAGGTTCCAGACTCACAGAAGACACAAAGTGTGATGAGACTGCACGTGCTCTATGAGAGTGCACATGCCAAGGACAACTTCCATTCCTTATTTTCAATATATTTTGCATCACTTTGTCCTCTTAAGTTCCTGTCATGGACTGGTAACAACTGGCTATTGACTGGTTCTAGCGGTAGAGTACATGTTAAGGAACATGGCCATCATCTTCAACACTAAACGCCACAGGGGCCCTTCTTCCCCAGTGCTTCTTTTTTCTGTCAGACCAAAGCAGCTCCTGGCATGGCTCCTCTCTCCCTAACTTACCAGTTAAGAAGGGTGTATAAACAGGGTGTTCTGGGGAGCCTTCTGGTCTACCTCTCCATCCTAGACTCAGCCGCTCAAGCTGATCAAGTCAGGAAATCACAGACCCTTACCTTACTTCAGACTGTGCTCTATGGGAATACCAGCAAAGGTATCAGATTACTAATGCAGAAACCAAAATCACCCCATGGACACTGTGCCAGTCCTGAAGAAGTCTACATAAGGCTGCACTGTGACAAGCTATTGAAAGGACACATGGAGCATCATGAAGTCAGAGGCACAGGCTTGTCAGCCACAGTGGCTTTATCCCCCAGCCGTAGTCCACAACCTTTTACAGTTTAGGACCAATGATCCAGTCGTACCATTCTCATCTACCTTAGAGAGGCACTCATTCCTACTTGATCTGCAATATAACCTAACCACATGATGGGTACATCAGTTAGACCAATCTGGGTGTGAACTCAAGCTTCTCCATCCCCAGCCCTGTCAGTATGAGCAAGTTGATCTCTGGTCAACTCGTTGCTCCCTCATCTTTGAAGTGGCCATTCTTGGACATAGAGTTAAAAAAGGGGGTCGGGGAACAAAATGTATCTAAGGAGTCAGCAAGGTAGCTGGTACTAGAGAGGAGCTGATAAAGAATGGCTAGTATTGTCAGGAATTTTATTGTTATGTAATCTTCTTTGGTAAGCCTAGCTCAGTAAAAGAACAAGACATCTCTTCCCTTACCTGTCAACTGCCCAATGACAGAGGGGCCGGCTGTCCAGTGGAGATAAGTAGCTGCAGGCTAAGGAGAACCCCACAACTCGGATGGAGAACAGAGTCCCCAGGTCCTGCCATGACAAAACCAGAGGTGACCACTTATCACATAGTCCCAGTGCTGAGCAATTGACTGTGACACATAAATTAATCAAAAGTGCAAGCATTTCTCTCTGTAGTATTTTGAACATTCTCTTAATGACTGGTATTTAAAATGGAGACACACTAAGGCTTCATTGTTTTGAAGATTCAGTCTTTTAATATAGTGATCTAATGCCATGCTTGATCTATTGAGCGCAACCCCTTCCACAATGAACACAGTATAGACGAGAACAAGTGTTTAACTGGCGCAGATACTGATATAAGTGGAAAGTAAAATCAATTTTTAATTAACTATTGATAAGTAGTTCAAACTTCTTTATGGACATGCTCATCATCATCACAGTGAGACAGCTGTGTAAAACCAAGCTCACATACACAAGCTATGATATTCTAACATTTCTGAAACTGAAGCATTGAAGCAAGTTCTTACAGAGATACTCTTAAAATTATAGGTTCCTCAAAAAAAGTCAGTGAGACAAATAATGTGACTCAAAAATGGCCAGAGGACCTGAATACATGCTTCTCCAAACAGGTACAGACAACAAAAGCAATAGAAGATGGTTTCTACCATTTGTAAATAGGAAATGTGAACCAATGAGCCAAGACCACAATGAGCTGCCACTTAAACACACCAGGACAACTATATTTCTAGCTAGATTCTAATTCAAAAGGGGGAGAGGAGAAAGTGTTGGGGAGGATGTGAAGAAGTTGGAACCCACAGGCATGGTCGGCGAGAATATAAAACAGTGCTGCGGAAACTGGCTCCAAGCTTCTCACAAGGCTGCACCTACAGCTACCATCTCATTCATTAACTTTACTCCTAAAACCGCTGCAAGCTGGGGGGCTCCAAGAGATGCTTGGCACACTCACGGTCACAACAACATTTTTCTCCATAGTCAAAAGATGGGAACAACCCACATAGTGGTAACAGATAGACAAATGAAATGCAGCACATACACACAACTCAATTTCACCCAGGTTTAGAAACGAAGGAGTGGAGTGTGAAGGTGTGGTCTGGTGGTAGAGCACATTCTAAGCAGACTCTGGAGCACCCCCCCTCCCCGACACACATGAGCAAATAATAGAACAATAGAAATCTACTATCTATTTGGTAGCAACTCGTCATCCTAACCTTCAAACCTGAACTACTTCTAAGCTTGGGAGAGCTTTATCGTGTGAAAGACCCTGGGGTCCATCTCCGGCACTAAGAGCTGGGGGTGGGGTGGAGGAAAATCTGGCATATACTACAAGGGGCTAGTGGGAGGGAACAGGGTATTCTGTTATTTTATTAAATGGGTACAGAGCTTTTGTACAGATGGTTTTAAAAATTGAGAGTACAGTAGTAATAGTTATGCAGTATGGCAAATGCAATTAACATATACTTATGAATGGTTAAGTTATGTATTTTGCCAAAAAAAATCAATTCAGTCTGCATTCAAATAAAGAAATATAGTTTTTTTAAAGCTGTCACTCAGGAACTTGGCTACAATTTTTAAAAAAAGTAAAATTTCCTTCTAAATTAAAGCTGATGGCAGACATCTTTACTTAAAATCATGGGTGAGATATATGTCAGATTCTGTCTAGCAAGAAAAAAAAGGAGGAAAGCATTATAATTCCAGGAAAGAGTAATAGCCAGCACTTTGGAAGACAAAAGTTCCAAAACACACTGAAAACGATTGTGAGAGGCCCCTGTGGCTGTGACAGCTGCCAGGTGCAAGGAACAACAGGAAGGGGCACGGGCTAACCTAGAACCAGGGAGTTACTCTGCACTGATGTCATCTGTTTGTCTCCTGTGCTCGCTTTCATTGAGTACTTGGTCCATATGACAGCCTATTAGGAGGTAGCATCTTGGGAGAGGCCCTTAGGCTATTATCCTCAAAAGGAACGCCAAAACCCTAGTTAGCTCCAGGCGTGGTGGCACGCGCCTTTAATCCCAGCACTCCGGAGGCTGAAGCAGGCGGATCTCTGTGAATTCGAGGCTAGCCTGGTCTACAATGTGAGTCCAGGACAGCCAGGGCTACACAGAAATCCTGTCTCGGGGGAAAAAAACAAACAACCAAACCCTAGTCGGCCAACACACACACTTGACATGTGATGGTTTTGTTCCATGTATGTGCTGCCGTGGCATGCCACCGTGACCTGTCATTCTCATGGGACCTGCATCTGTGTAAGTGCCATGTCTTTGAATTCCCAATAGTCTGAGATCTATCGGTCTTTCTTCTTCATGAACCAGTTTCTGTGGGCATTAAATGTAGTAATGTGACAGCAACTAGCGAAAGGGTATAGACTGCTAGTCTCTACCTCTGACAGCCCTTTCACAGGGGTCACCTAAGACCATCTGCATATCAGGTATTTACATTATGATTCATCACAGTAGCAAAATTACAGTTATGAAGTAGCAATGAAAATACTTTTATGGTTGGGGGTCACCACAACATGAGGAACTGTGTTAAAGGATTGTGGCATAAGGATGGTTAAGGATGGTTGAGAACCACTGGGCTAGACTGTGACATTAAGGAATTTCCCAGCTCCTAGACTATTATCAAAAGACAAAACAAAACAAACCCTCATGTATCCACCACCAATAAATGTACCATGTGTGGTTAATCTATGGTTTTAACAAGACCAAATCAATGGCTGGAAAGCCTGTTAACCTCAGGGGCTTTGATTGACGTTGGCCATGGAAGGGTGAACATTTCCTAAGAACATTAATTTCAACTCAGAAGAAACAAAGAAAGTTTTCCTTTGTCAGTCCTAACTGATTGAGCTTTGCTGTCTGCACGGGAAGGCCATCCATTAACCAGATCCAGAGATCTACATGGAGGCAGTCAATCCTGCATAAAGAAATAGTGCTGAGCTCACACACCCAAGTTTATATGGTGACCATAAAAAAAAATGTTTCTTCAGTGATAAGTCTCTTTTTCCATAATTCATGCAAATTAATTCTCTCTAGCAAGGTTCATTTTTGTAAGAAACACTTTCCTGTCTTCTATTCTAGGCTAAGCAGATTCATTTCAGAGTCTTCAATGTATGTTCACTACATTTAATCTCTTCAGCTCAGTTTTGAGAACTCCGAATATATGCTTTTCAAACTATTGCCATGTGAAATCAATCTTTAACTCAGTATTAGAAGGACTAAGGCTGGGGGCTGGAGAGATGGCTCAGTGGCTAAGAGCACTTGCTGCCCCTGCATAGGACCCAGATTCAGTTCCCAGCATATACATGCGACAGCTCGCTACTGCCTGGAACTCTAGGACCAGGGGATCAAACTTCCTCTTCTGGCCTCCCCAGGTAGTGCACATACATGAGGTGTACATACAGATAAGGAGGCAAAAACAAACATATTCACACACACACATGCACACACACACACATATATAATTTTTTTTTAATTTAAGAGCAGTATTGGGTTTAGCAGGAAGGCTATCCCAAGAGCCTCGCAACCACTCTGAGCACATGACTCCTGGAGCACATTATGCCCAGCTGCATATTTACCAACAAGGAAACATATCCAGAGGCAGCCTGAGGCTTCCTGCATTTGAATTCTGCTATCCTCACTGGTGGTTTGATTAGTTCTTAACATTGAAAGACACTTAGGACACAGAAGCAAAGGTATATGATGTGACAAGGTAAGGAGCAAGGAGGCCAGGGAAAGAAGAGGCGGCTGAGAAATGCCCACATGGAAGTTGTTTAATCCCCTTTTAAGAGTTTGTAGCACACAGTTTGGGGGATAGCTACTGCTATTACCAGATAGCCTGACCTACTTGTGGAGAAGCTCGCTTCTAATTCAGGCTCTGCAGTACAGTGAACAAATCCTTTAGACACAAAGGTTTGGAAAAGTATAGTGAAGGTCTTTAACAAGTTGCTTTTTGGTATGAACCCTAAATAAAATGTATAGAGCTGTCTTTGAGTAGGAAGAAATAGCCATTGGGAGAGATTATCTATAAAACAGTTTGCTGAAAGACTCCTATTAAACAGTTTCTGAAACAAGAGTCTCAGAATACTAACACAACCCTAAAAGTCCTAACACCTTCCTGCCAGAGCAGTTCCTGATGCAGAAGCTGTAAATGAATGGTTTTATGGTTACTAGAAGTCAATGAACTTTAAACTTCTTTAAAAATTTTGAAAACAAGAAAGCATTTTTTTCCTTAAGTTTTAAACTCAAAAATTTTCCTCAGTTTCTCAAAACAAAATTAGTTTATTATCTAGATTTTTCACTCATGGACATTGGTATCATCAGTCAACAATTTTCAACAGAAATTATATCTCCAGGGCTGGCAAGATGGCTCAACAGGGCAAAGGCACTTGCTGCAAGGACCGACAACCCGAGTTCAATACCTCCCAGACTCACATGGTGGAAGACGGGAACCAACTCCCAAGAGCAATCCTCTGACTTCCACATGTGCATCACGACATGAACATGTACGTAAACACAGTAAATAAACAAATATGTAATTTTTAATTTAAAAAAAACAAAAATTTAAAAAACTTTCTAAATTGAGGTGTGATAACTCACACCTGTAACTTTAGAAGTTGGGGAGGTTAAGGCAGGGGAATTGTCACAAGTTCAAGGTCAGCCTAGACTACAGAGTAAGACCTTGTCTCAAGAGAGAAGGTTGGGTGAGGAGAGGAAAATTAAAAATTTTATCAAATATCGCCCGGTGAGGTGGTACAGGCCTTTAATCCCAGCACTTGGGAGGCAGAGGCAGGTGGATCTCTGTGAGTTCAAGGACAGCCTGGACTACAAATCGAGTCCAGGACAACCATGGATACACAAAGAAACCCTGTCTCAAAAAACAAAACAAAAATTTTATCAAATATATTCAAATTTTGATCTAGATGTTTAAGCTACTTCTTACTATGGACTAGTAAAAACTATGGAAGCCATAAAAACACAAAGTTGAGAATAACAACCCAAATGCTACTCTTGAGTTGAGTGGTCTTTGTAAAAGGTGTCTCTTCTAATGTCAGAGGTAAAAACACCACAAGCCATAAAATGGTATCTCCTTGCACATAAATTGTGCACGAACGCACACAGACCTCCACAGAGACCTCACTCCTCATGAGGCACCGAACCTTGCTGAGAATACACTGTTGAAGCTGGGTCCAGGATATTGTTCTGTCTTCCCGTATCAAGAATGGTGGCCCAAACCTGAAAACCCAAGGAAATGTTATTTCTGCAGAAGAAAATCCAACAAGAATCACAAATGCATGGATGTTTGCTATGCTCTGGTTCCTCTCCAATGGCTTAGTGAATAGTTAATAGCCAAGTACTACATGAAGTTGCCAGTTGCTTAGTGGTTCCAAGGGACAGGCTCCCACAGCGAAGAACGGAGGAAGGGGAGTGGGAACCAGAGCAAGATATCCTTGACTTGGTGACACACGGTCGGTGTCCTGTCTCAGGAATGTTTTCATCACTGGGAAATTTTCCACAGCCCAACCCACTGAAAGTCCAGCAGAGGGCTTGTCAGTGAGCAGAGGATGTACCTGGGGGCCCCAGCTCTGCCACAGGCATCCTACCTGTGATAAGATCTGACTGGAGAATGCAAAACTGCTGAATCAACGTTGGTAAAACTGCACACAAATAAAATGGAACCTGCCTGGACAGGGAAGGGCCCTGTGTGGTCACTGAGTGGACAGATCAGCTCATCAACCTAGCCCTGTGTGGTGAAGCGTTTTGAGTTGCTTCCAGTTTGCTGTTATTAAAACAATGCTGCTCGTGGCAGGAACTACACATATTCTTAGACACAGACCCTTCATTACAAGTGAACCAAGTGTTCTCCTGGGGTGGAGGCTCCATAAATAGAAAGGCAAAGCCAACGCTACTTACTTCCAAAATGCCCTACAGAAAAAGCCATGTCAGTTTACCAGGGAAGCAAGTGCCTTTTTTTCAGGTCCCTGGATAAAGAGGTTTTGTTTTGTTTTTTACCATCTTGACCAATAAGTTGCGTTATTCCTGCCAGAACAAGTAGTGCAGATTTCCTCAGCAATCTGAAGAGCTAGAATAGAATCTCCCCACCACAGTTAGAATCCTCTCACTGCCAATGACACCAAATCTTTTATCCTGTGTATATGCTCCTGTGGACTCTTACTACGAGGCACATTACCTCATCTGACTGAGAGCTCAGTTTTCTTTGACTATGGGGACCTCTTCACTCCCTCAAGGTGTCCGTTATTTTCCCTTAAGTTTCTAAGGTTTTAGTTTAAAGTGTTAAATTTTTTTTGAAACATAAGCCTCCTCCTTTGTGGTTCCCTGTTTTATGTGTTACAAAAACAGCCTCTTCTACTCAAAGACATAAATATTCTTGTTGGTTTTCTGTTTTGTTTGCTTTGTTGGGAAAGGGACTCACTTAGTAGGACACCACCACACTCACTTACACTACTTTCCAGGTAGTTTATGGTAACTTTTTTGTGATTACCTTTTTAATTAATTTATATGTAAAAATTTTCAGCAAGAGGAAAAAATTATTTAAAATTAAAAGAAGCAAGTTGCTCAAACTTAATTGTTAGATAATGCATCCATCCCCAGAACTATGGAATATATATCATTTTATCATATAGTAAATACCTAAAGATACTTTTGCCTATTAGGTTCTGCTGACTATTTTCATATTCTTTTACCAATATCTTAATATTTTAACTTTCAAATTTTTATTGAGTTGTAGGTCACAGTACACTTCTATGATTCTAGGAGCTAGGTAAGAGACTGAGGCAGAAGGATCGTGAGTTTGAGGCCAGCCTGAGCTACATAGGGAGTTCAAGGCTACCTTGAGCTACAGAGTAAAACCCTATCTCAAAGCACCAAGATCAGGAGCAGCATCACTGTGGTGGTGGCCATCTCCCATCCTCCTTTCCTTCCTCCAAGATTTTCTGGTTATTCCTACTACCTTAGGATCCCAGATAATTCTTAGAACTGCCTTATCAATCTAAGCATATCTCATGAGAATTCTCCTGTTTTTTATTTTGTTTTATCTTGCTTATATAGTGCTTAAGGTTGACTTTGGGGCCTTGTGCACATTAAGCACATGCTACAGTGATGAGCCACACCAAATTTCTCTCTCTGCCGTTTAAGATTTACTTTATTGCCGGGCGGTGGTGGCGCACGCCTTTAATCCCAGCACTTGGGAGGCAGAGGCAGGCGGATCTTTGTGAGTTCGAGGCCAGCCTGGTCTACAAAGCGAGTCCAGGACAGCCAGAGATATTCAGAGAAACCCTGTCTCGAAAAACCAAAAAAAAAAAAAAAAAAGATTTACTTTATTTCATGTATATGAATATTTTGCTGGATGCATGTATGTGCACTACATGCATGGCTAGTGTCTCCATAGGCCAGAAAGGATGCCAGACACACTTGAAGTGGAGTTAGGAGTGGTTGTGAGCCACCATGGGACACATTAGGAACCAAACCATGTTTTCTTCAAGAGCAGCAAGTGCTCTTGACCACTGAGCCATCTCTCCAGCCCTCAGAATTCTTTAAACACTTCATTTGCATTTTAGTTGGCACATGATAAATATATGTTTCTACAGGACACAATGCAATGTTTCAATACATGCATACATTGTAAAATGATCAAATCAGGGTGATGCCCATCACCCCAAATAGTCAGTTTCCTTTAATTTGACTGCATCAGAAAGTTGTCTGGTTTTGAATATTTATAATATAGCCAACCAATCACTTTCCTGAACCCTTTAATTAGTTTGAATCACTTTTCAGCTCATGTCTTCCGGACAAACTGTCAACCTATAAACAGTGGGGATTTTTTTGTTGTTGTTGTTGTTTTGTTTTTAATTTCCTTTACTTTCATCACTTTTTTATTTCCCCCCAGTGATGGGTCTACTATGTAACCCATGGTGACCTGTAACTTGCTACATAGCCAAGGCTGGTCTCACAAACCTCTTGCCTTGGCTTCCTGACTAACTGAGACTTACAGATGTGGACAGCCATGCCTCACTTTCCTCTTGTAGCCAGTTTTCCACACTGGGCAGCTGCTGCTTGCTCTCATGACACAGTCTGAAGTAGTAGCAGTGCGGGCAATCACAACCGCTCCTGCGATTAACAGCGGACCTCTGATGTTTAATCAAGGATGGTGTCAGCCATCTGCTCAAGGCAATTACAGATAATCTTCCTGTTCAGAAGCCTCATCTTATACTTTATGAACACAGGGAATAGATGCTTATTTTATCAGATTAGAATTATTCTAGAGAGAATCCAAGTATAGCCCAGGATGGCGGTCTACCCCTGTAATCCCAGCAGTGAAGTGGCAAAGAAGGGAAGGTCAGGAGTTCTAAGACAATCTTAGTACATAGTAAATAGAAGGCCAGCCTGGGCTACATGAGATGAAGAAAGAGGAGGGAGCAAGAAAAAGAGGGACTGAGGGAGAGAGGAAGGGAAGGAGGGAAAGAGGGAGGGAAGGAGGGAGGGAGGGAGGGAGGGAGGGAGGGAGGGGTGACAAGTACAGGTCTACACATCCCACCCATCACATGAAACCAGGAAGGAGATTCACATACCTGCTTGCCTGCTGCCCTGACCCCACCACGTTACAGAAGAGGAGGAGCACCCTATTCTCACTGTGGAGAGGCACAGAGAACTGCTGACTCTCATGGACTGCCAAGCGTGGTGACACTGACAAACCAGATGGATGAGCTGAAGGAGAGAATGACACCAGAGCATCTCTTCACCACCGGGGGAAGGGACACCAGGTGACTTAAAGGGAGACGGTGAGGCTCTCGGCACCTGGCACACAAAACTCCTACACATATGATATGATCTTGTAGCTGTAGTCAACCAATAATTTAAAAGCATGGGCCTGGGTTTGCTCAGCAGTTTTCAAAAGCAATCTGAAAAGCACCTCGACATTACTTGGGTTGCTTTTATGACTCCATCCAAGAGAACCTTAGAGCATCCCCTTCAGGGGACAAAGGAGAGGGCTTAGCCTAGCCCCTAGTTCCAATCAGTTCTGAAATATTGATTGTTTTTTCAAGGAAAATGTGTTACCCATGATTGAATTTGAAATGAGGACTTATTCCCCTGGGTTATATAGTACAGTCAAGATCAGCCAGTCAGTGTTTTGCTCCAGATTACAGGGCCCAGCATTCTCCTGCTGATGCAGAGAATATCAAGCTTCTGCTTCCCACAGCTCACTGCCTAGACTACCTAAGGACACAGGCTCAGAGCACAGGATTCATCTGAGGCATGGCAAGTCACCATTCACATTGCGACTCTACAAATACTATGCTTTTTCCTACTATCCATTCCTATGATAAATAAAATTTCATTTGTAAATTAGGTGCAGTGAGAGAATAATAAAAAAAGTAATAAAATAGAATGGTAGCAAGTCACTGTCATAAAGGTTATTTAATACCCATCAATTGTGGGGCTGACACACAGCTCAATGGTAGGGTGATTATGTATTGTAAGACCCTGGGTTTGATCCCCAGGAACACAAAACAAAGACACACATTAGCAAGGGATACTTTTGAAATTTTCCATTTAATGATTTTAGAGTATAGGGTGAGTAGGTAACAGAAATTCCAAAAAGGGAATCTAGGGCAAGTGGGAGCCACCACATGCTGCAGTAGGGTCTTTAAACACGGTATCCTAAACTGGCTAACTGTGCTAAGATATATACTTTGTATGTATATTGTATATACACTGATATACAATGAAAGCCAGCTTGAAAAAAAAAAGACCACATTTACCTGTTGGAGATTAATATGTCTCTCAATCTCTTTGCCTATCTGACTCCTGTGATATGGACTGCGAATTGTAACAGTCCTGGAACAAAGAGGGCATCTGAGCCTCTTGCTAAGCAGTGATTCTCAGAGGGTGGTCCTGAGACCTGCAGCATCAGCAGCTCCAGGAAATGTGACTGACAACTGATGTGCAGATTCTCAAGCTCGGCCTCAGACCTTTTGAACCAGAAACTCTGAGGAAAGGGCCCAAAAGTCTGCTTTAAGTAGTCCTCTAGGTAATTCTAATAGTCACTGAGATTTTCAGTATCAGTCATCTACAGATAAGTTACAGAGGAAATGAGCCTAACAATTCCAAGTGTTAAAGGTTTTCTGCCTTGGCACCTGAGAAGAGCCCCTCAAACTCATAACTCATGTGTATGTCAGGACAAAGCCACTCAAAACAAATTATGCAAGGCACTACTGTACCTGAGAGTTTCCCTGGACCAGGTGAGGGAGGGACTTGGAAAGCATACACATTATCACCCTCTGCAATGATATTTAGGTCCTCTTCATCAAAGAATGACCGCTGGAAACCATTGGGATACAGTTCAACCAAGATCACCTGAAATGAAGAAGGATCACTTTCTCAAAAAGAACCCAACAGATAAGAATGCAAATACAGGGCCATCGAGAGGAATCAGCGGGAAAGGTGCATATTGCCAAGCCTGATGACCTGAGTTTGATCCTTGGAACCCACATGATGGTAGGAAAGAACTGATTCCAGCAAGTTGTCCTTTGGACTCCTTATGTGTGTGTGTGTATACACACACACACACACACACACACACACACACACACACACAATTAACATAAAATTAAAAAATAAATAAGACTCAGAGTCTTAAAATTCATTTCTCAGCCGGGCAGTAGTGGCACACACCTTTAATCCCAGCACTTGGGAGGCAGAGGCAGGTGGATCTCTGTGAGTTCGAGGCCAGCCTGGTCTACAAAGTGAGTCCAGGACAGCCAGAGATACACAGAGAACCCCTGTCTCAAAAAACCAAAACCAAAACCAAAAAAAACCCCTCATTTCTCCTTTCCTTCCAAATGCATACATATTTTAAATCATAAAATATAGCAAACACAAACATAATAATTGGATTAACCGCAGACATCTTAACTGCAATCACACACACACACACACACACACACACACACACACACACACA
>CAJQZJ010032004.1:1478508-1495941 GCA_907164525.1 Lophiomys imhausi | reverse complement strand
AAAGAAAGAAAGAAAGAAAGAAAGAAAGAAAGAAAGAAAGAAAGAAAGAAAGGACATCAAGACATCAAGAACAATGTTTAAGTTCCAATCAGACTGTCCATTCATGTACTGACCTGAGTACCATTCCCATCACAAACGCATCTGACCCGTCCCACAGCTGCTGCTCAACCCCTGCCCTCCTCTATCAGATTGTCCCCTTTGATCTGCCATTACTGTCATTTCTCCCTAATGTGCTCCCTGGAACACTTAAGAGTTCACCCATTTTATATTTATTTATTTTATGGGGGTGGGGGCCTGGTGTGTGCAAACCATGGCATGTGTTTAGAAGTCAGAAGACAACTTTCCAGACTCAGTTCTCTCCTTCCACCATGTAGGGTCTGGGGATGGAATTCAGGTCATCAGGCTTGGTGGCAGGCACCATTACCCTCGGAGACATCTTCTTAGCTCCTCTTTAGAGTTTACAAGGAAAATATGCGTTATTTTCCCCTATGTAGGAGTTTCATAAAAATCCTATAGATAGAGATGGAGGTCAGGACTACTCAGGTAGGGGATGGAGGAAGCCAGTAGAATGATGGAAGACTTAGCAACCAGGGTGGTTATACAAATACACAAACATAGCCACAGCCTTAAGATATGTATACTTTGTTGTATGTGCATTATCTAACAAAAACCTTACATGTGTTTTTGTTTAATTTTTAAAAGTTCTACCATGTTATCTGGGAAGCAAAAATTTTCAATTTTTGACCAGTCCCTTAACATGTTTCAAGTCAGAGAGCTGGAGAGCACCAAGTCACAGCTAGAACCCCACTCAGAGCCCATCTTCAACATTAAGTCTTAACTGTCAACTGACTAGATTTAAAATCACCATGGAAACATGACTGCCCATGAGTGTGTTTCTAGAAAGGTTTAACTGAAGAGGAAAACCCACCACCCATGTGAGCAGCAGCATCCCATGGCCTGGGGCCAGACGGAGTGTAAGGAAGGCAAGCTGAGCATTCATCTCTCTCAGCTTCCTGACTGCAGACACAAGTGTGACCAGCCACTGACACTCCTGCTACCACAGCTTCCCAGTCACAACAGGCTGTACTCTTAAAACTGTAAGCCCAAATAAACCCTTCACCCGTGAAGTCGCCTTTTGCCGTGTATGTGGCCACAGCAACTAGGAAACTCAGGCACCCTCTCATCTTGCCACGCTGCTGGTCATTGTATCACTTTTCTCTTCCAGGCACAGTAAAGCCAGTTCTTCACCAGGGCTCTTCACAGAGCAGAATCAAGCTAAGCATAGCAGCTCACACATGTAATCCCAGAACTCAGGAAGCTGAGGGGAAGAGAACTGTCCCGAGTGTGAGGCCAGCCTGGGCCTCATAGTAAGTTACATGGCCAGTCTAAACTGCAGAGTAAGACCTTGTCTCAAAATAACAATAATAATAAACCAATAAATAAGACAAAGACAGACTTGATGGTACATGCCTTGTCATCCCAGCACTCTGGAGGCTGAGGCAGGAAGATGATGTCAAAGCAACTCAAACAAGACAGAACAGAGATACACACCTTCTCCATCTCCTCTTGTGTCACAAACCTTCAGTGTCTCCATCTCTCTGAGCATCCCTTTGGTACCCGGCTGATATTTTCAGGAATGGAGAAGCATAAAGCCACACACATCCAGATCCCAGCTTAGTCACCTTCTTGCTTATGTGACCTTGGACAATTCACTTAACCCCTCTGAGCCTTTGTCCTCACTTGCAAGATGAAGATCTTTGTAATATCTTCTTTACAGAGTGGGTAGGACTAACTCATGGGATCAGCTGAGCACAGTAGCCTATAATCTCAACACTGGGGAAGCTGAGACAGAGGATGGCTGCAAATTTAAGGCCACTCTGGACTATATACAGGGATACCAGGTCAGCCAGCTCTATACAGTAAGACCATATCTCAGGAGGGAGGGAGGGAAGAAAGAAGGAGGGAGGGAGAGAGAGGAGGGACAGATGAACAGAGGAAACAACCATAGGACAGCGCCCTACACTTAGTAAGCATGGCTGGTTAGCTACTGTTGAATCACAATCAACATCACCTTCTGAATGGCAAAGTGTCCCCTTGCGGTCACCCTGAGTAATAATGCAGGGAGAAGTCACAGGCAGGGTCACCCTGCAGAAGTCACCCTGGTCACCACAGACACCAAGGGACAACTAATCAAACAGAAGCCAGTGAGTCATGCTGGAGTCATCCGGGAACCACACACTTGGCATCGGGCCCCCGTCAGCATTCTGTCACCCAGCGGCCAGGCCCCAGCCTTTTCAGCACACCTCCTCTGCAGGGACTCCGCCTTCCTCTGCAACCATCTTCCTTAGGGCTGCCACCGTGCTGAGGATCGGCACAGCCAGGCCAACCCGCAGGAACCGCTGGTTCTTGGAGGTGAAGACCAAAATGACACTCAGGAATCTGGAAAACAGAGGGAGAACCAAAATCCTTAAAAGACTGATGGAAACGGTCACCAGCACCAGGGACCATGGATGGGGACAGACAGGCTTAGCCCTTAAATACAATTTGCTAGTTGGGTTCCTGCACTTCCGGTACCCTGTCACTAGGAGGCAGGAAAGAGCCAAATCTCCCCAACTGCTTTTGGAGGCGTTGAACATGCAAGTCTTTTGAGTGGAAATCACACCAAATAGATCTCTGATCTCATGACTGTAACAGTTAAGCAGATACCAGCTAGCACTCTAACCACTGAGCTATCTCTCCAGCCCCAAGCCTACATTTTCTGATGCTCTCAGTGGTAGTATAACCCATGTTGCTGTATCATCGCTACGTTTATGGAATTTATGGCATAGTCAGCAGAGCAGTTCTGAGCAGAGGGAGGCGAAGTTGTCGGGTGTGGCTTTGTGAAGAAGTCCTGTGTTCTGCTAGATCCTAAACATACAGATGTGGTCAGGAAGAGAAAGGAGATAGGACTGAGGAAGGTGGGAGCACAGTGAAGACACACCTTCATCTCCATGACCACACTGGGTTTCTCTTTCAACCCCACCAACCTTCCACGGTATTAGCCTAGCTAGCTAGCTGTGTAGATGGCAAAATGGGCTCCTGGGAAAGGGGATGTACTGCCAGTACCTTGCTTTTACAAACTGCAGCCCACTGCTCTCTCATGCCAACACTGCTTTTCTTCTCATCTGTACCAAACAAGCCTTTTTTTTTTCTTTTTCTTTGTTCCTTCATGAAATCATTTCCCTATAGTCAAGTGTGATAGCTCATGCTTACAGACAGACCCAGCACTTGGGAGGCTAAGACAGAGGGATGGCCAGCTTGGGCTACAGAATGAGACTTTGTAATAAGTTAATTAATTAATTTTAAAAAGAAAGGAAAGAAGGAAGAAAAACTTACTATTCTTATTAAAGGAACAGAATTTTTGAGATACAGCAAGGAAGAGCAAATAGCAACAGATGCCCTTGTCTGATTGAAGTGAGGCCTATGCCAGCTCATGAATGATACCGTACTTTTTAATTATTAAACACTTATTTATTAATAACTATATTCACTTATAACAAATACACTTACTACTATTCCTATAAATTCTTACAACCCCTATGACCTAACCACTAAACCTATTGATAAGGATACAGTCTCTGGGGCAGGTCCTCAGTCACCAGGAACACAGTCTCTGGGGTAGACTCTTTAATGCACTTGGCAGTCCTTTTTCTGGAATATCTCAGAGGCAGGTTCGTCAGGGTAAATTGGCTATGGCAGTCTCACCTTAAATAAGGCTTGAGGCTTTCTTCTCTCTAGGAGACCTCAGCGTCTGTAGGCCAACTTATTTCCTTCGTATCAGCAACTCTGCCGCTCTGCCTCAGTCTTTAAAGCTGGCCACAGTTCCATTCAGGCCGCTGTTCGGACAGGTCAAACCCCTCTAGGCAAAAGCTGAGCCACAGGGTTTAGTCCTTGGCCTTTTGCTGTCTTGCTGAGGCTTTATCTGTCACCAGCTTCCTTCTGCCTCAGGGAGATCTGGCCATTGGTCTACCAGCACTTTCTCCAGCAGTTCTCTCAGAGCTCTCTAATATCGGGGGCCCTTTGCATGCAGCTCTCTGGGCTCATCCACTTGTCCTTAAATAGGATCTCTCCTTGTTCCACCTGCTTCAGCTTAATTTGGGCTCTGCCCCTTTAACAGTTGAAAACAATGCCAGGCCATAAAGTCTTTACTTGTTTCACCTGGCTTCATCCTTGTTTTTCAGTCCATAGAGACTCCCCTCGTTTCACGTGACTTCATCCATAAGCTGATAAGCTAATTGCTCACAGCCAAGTTGATCTTCATGCCCCGAATTAAGAGACTGTATCAGAAACCTAGATATTAACTAAATCTAACTTATCAACCCCTACACATGAATGGGCCAGGGACTTAAGTCAGGATACAGAATGGACCCACACAAGCATCCTGTTTCTCAGCTAAAGAATGGACACTTTGAGGGGCGTGGTGGCGCACACCCCAGCACTTGAGAGGCAGAGGCAGGAGGATCTCTGTGAATTCAAGGGCAGCCTGGTCTACAGAGTGAGTTCCAGGGCTGTTCCAGAGAAACTGTCTCAAAAAAATCTAAACATAAAATAAAGAATAGACACTCCTTTCTCTTTAATTGCCCATTCAATAACTGAGTGTCACCTAATTGTAAGGCTGGACTCTAGAGAAATGCTAAATGAAAAATGGCAGATACAAGACCAGAAAGGTCCCAGAAAAGAGGAAGGGTCAAAGGCAGAGGGCATGCTACAACACTCAGGACCCTCACATACCTCGTCTGGCGTAAGGGGATGGGAAGGGACACACACAGGAAGGGATCAAAGGTGTTGCTTTGCTTCAGGCAGTGAGGACAAGTCAAGGAAGACCTGTGAAGGCAAAGAACAGAGATGAATCATCATCACACTTAAACAGCCTGATCTTTCCTAGAAAATCTAGCCATGGAATTACTATAGTCTTTCCTTTCTACCATTTCCACACAGAATTGAAAACAAGTGTCCAACTAATTACTTATATGTAAATATTCTTTGCAGAACTGTTCACAAGAGTCAGAGGGGGAAATAACCAGACTATCCAGCAACAGATAAGGGGGAAACAAAATGTCGTACATCCACACTGTGGAATACAACTCAGTCATAAAAAAGAAACAGAGTCTGATACCTTGAAAATACTATATCAAGT
Organism: Lophiomys imhausi; assembly: GCA_907164525.1. Classification (NCBI taxonomy): domain Eukaryota; kingdom Metazoa; phylum Chordata; class Mammalia; order Rodentia; family Muridae; genus Lophiomys; species Lophiomys imhausi. Next base: position 1,490,765 of record CAJQZJ010032004.1, on the reverse strand, counting down.
ACCAGGAAAGACCCAGACACAAAAGGCTGCCTACTGTGTCATTCTATTGATAAGAAATATCTAGAATAGGAAAGCCAAAGACACACAATACAAATCAGTGGCTTCTAGAAGCTGGGGGAAAGGGATGTGGAGTGTGACTGCGTCCCGGGTACCTGATGTTCTCTTTGGGTGATGAAGGTGTTCAGGAGCAGGTGCTAGCTGCCCAGCACTGTGAGCATGCACACATCCCACTGGCTTATACAGTTTAAATGTGAAGTTGAGCTTTAGTGTGGGTGGTGAGAGGAGAGAACACCTGAGCCCAGAAATGTGAGGCCAGTATGGGCGACACAGGGAACCTCGTGTCAAACAACAACATTAAACGGATACTTTTAAAAGTAAAGTGCTTAATTCTATGTTTCAGAACTTTCCCCCTTTCAAGAGAGGAGAGGAGGGAGTTTAGTCTCACGCCTCACCTTAAAAAATGGGAACTTGTCGCGTCCCCCTGACCAGCAGGAAAGACACAACCACGATTCTTCTTCAAGTAGTTTATTCAGGAACCTTGTACATCCGCTTCTCCCTTCTCCCCTCTTCCCCCAAGCCCTTCTATGCCTACTCAAACCCAATCAGATCATGCCACCTAGCGATCCAAGATAGGCTCACAAAAGGAGGAAGCACACCGGGCTAGGCAGCCGCTCCCAAATAAGGCTTGTTTACAGCGAAGCTTGAGCTTTCTGGCATTAAGCCAGGTGCCATCTTAGGGTTGTGGCTCTCCACAGTTCCCCCTTTTTGTTTTATTTGAGCAGAAAACGCAACAGGCAAGGGTAGAGGTCTGATCTCTGATATGCATGTAAAGGACATTGTAATGACCCCACGCCCAGTAGCCATCCAGGCTGGTGCCATACCCGTCCGGTATCTTTTTCTCAGAGATGGGAAACTAGGATACCAACCCATATGCAATCAAACATGCCCTTCTTGAAGTCGCTAGAAGCTGACCCCAAGTGCAGTGCTTAGCCTTGCATCCTGAGCGTGATGATAGCTTAGTCCTTTAGGACAGTCAACCAAGCTTGTGACAACTGTTCAGCCTCCAAGGCAGCAAAGGCTTGCACCAGCATGGCATTACTTCTCCTCTGTGAAATCCTCATCTTACAGAAACACCATAGGGCAATGAAACTGACTAGGAAGAGCATGCCTCCTAGGGCACCCATTCAGATGATTCATGGCTCGGAGGATCCATGTTGACAGTCCTCAGCAACAGAGACATCAACCCGGGTGGAATTCACATGCACGATGGCAATTCTCAGATTCTGCATCAGCTTATCAAACTCGCCAGACCAATTTCCTGTAAGATACTGAGAGAGTTGCTTAGACACATTTGCAGCTACAGTATAATTTTGATATGGCACAGAGGTCACACACAACCCAGTCATTTTCCACTCACAGCCAATCTGGGCCACCTGCCACAATCAACCAAGGCCATGGCTACATTGGCTGACAAATTATTCAAGGCAGCTGGAGTCTGCACCATAGAATCCATAGCAATGGCAGCTGTGGTAGCCCCCACAGCAGCAAGACTAACAGCCTTTTTCCATTCACTACCAATTCTAACAGAGGACGCTGTTCCAAATCAAGGGCCACATAAGCCATATCTAAGCCAGAGGACCCAAACCCCTTTTCCCCTCTTTATTTTTTGCAGGGAACAGATCATGAAGGCTAGGCAAAATGATCAATTTTGCTATCCGATCCCCTGGTGAAATGGAGGTTATTCCTCGGGGGGAAGATACCATAATTTTAACAACCCCGGTATAATTGGGATCAATAATGCCAGGATGCACAATAAGCCCTTTTAAAGCTGAGGAGGACCTTCCAATTAACAGGCCCACTGTGCCCGGATCCAAAGGCCCTTTAAAGTCAGTATCTATTGTTTGGGTCCCCATTTGAGGAGTCAATATGAGTCTGGCGGTGGAGCAGAGGTCCAATCCTGCTGAGCCCTTAGTGACTCTCCGCATTGTGTGGGAGATCTCAGAGTTGGCCACCTCTCTTCCTGAGGGTCTTCCATTGCCCCATATATTTGAGGGCCCTGAAGGCGGGGGCCCCTCTGCCCGTTTTTTGGACGAGTTCCTCCATAACCTTTTTTTTTTTCTTCTTCCTCCATAACCTTGTGTTAAAGGCTGACCATTAATATCCTTAACAGATACATTCATTTGCCCAATGATTTCCCTTCTTGCACTTGGGGCAAAGACCAGGCTGCTTAGGGTGGTTCCCACTTCCTGTTTCATTCTGTCTTCCTTTCTCGGGGCATTGCCTTTTAAGGTGCCCCATCTTTCCACAACGGTAACAGGCGCCATTACTTCCTTTTTTGTTTTGTGTAATATGCACAACAGCAGCTGCAAGACCTGCATTAGTCAAAGGACCCCCCCACCTCTCTATACACTTTCATCCAGGCTTCCAACCCCTTGTTCTTATAAGGGGTGATAGCTGCTTTATGTTCCTTTGTACATTGCTCATACACAAGTTGTTTAATTAAGGGCATTGCCAAATCAGGGTCTCCAAATACCCTTCCAGCGGCCTCAACCATTCTAGCCATGAAGTCTGAGAAAGGCTCCAGGGGACCCTGAATAATCTTAGTTAGATTGCCACTCACTTCCCCTTTGTTAGGCAATGATTTCCAAGCTCTGGTTGTGATTAAACTGATTTGCTCAAACACCTGAGCCCGATACCCAGTTTGTTGTTGAGCAAATCGACCTTGCCCAAGAAGCATGTCCACATCCCAGGCTGGGTTTCCTGCTGCACGATTAGCAGCAGCTTGTTCATTAGCAAACTCAGTCAAGAAAGCCTTCCAATTTAATACTGCCCAGAGGACAAGCAGGCACGTGCCAGGCTTCTCCAGTCACTAGGAGTCATGCAATAACGATGAAGAGCTTCCACCTGAGCTACAGTGAAAGCAGCATTAATCCCATAAGTGCGGACACTCACCAAGTGCTTTAATTACCTTAAAATCGAGGGGTTCATGATAACGATTTCCCCCTCCATCCTGAAAGACAGGGTAGTACAGCTCATGTCTCACTTCCCTCCAGACATTTGGACAGAATGACCACCCACTAGGACCACTTGGAGGGGAAGTCTCATTATATGAAGGCGGTGCCAACATAGGCGGCCCCAGAGCTGAGGGTTCTATACGGGTGGAGTCAGAACTCTTCCTCAAAGATGACTTCTCCATTTCCTTTGCTAACATTTCAAGTTCCTCTTCAGACTCTGAGCTATCCTCTTCCGGAGTATCTTTCCCAGATTTGACCGAGCGCTCCTCTTTTAACTGCTCTAATGCCTCTTGTCCCTTTTCCATGGCCTTGCAATATCTCTGATCTCCTAAAAAACTATGAACAAGTCTCCAAATAGGCTGTGCTCCTCCCTGCAATGTACCTTGCTCCCAGGCAAAATGTAGATCTCTCCCAAGCTTATCCCAGCAACTGATAAAGGCCAGCAAGGCCAGCATTCGCTCCATTTCTGTGAGGCACTCTCTGCTTTCCTCACCTTGCTCTGCCAGTTGTGTCTTCTACTCGTCCAAATCACAGAACTTTATTGCTCCCTCCCGAGACCTTATTGCCTCTTTACCGAGGTCCTAACCTTGGTCCCACCTTACCTGGAACTTACCAGTCGACTGCCCTGACTGCGAGAAGTTCTGAATCGTTCACCCACGGAGAGGTTCCCCGTACGAGCCACCACTTGTCGCGTCCCCCTGACCAGCAGGAAAGACACAACCACGATTCTTCTTCAAGTAGTTTATTCAGGAACCTTGTACATCTGCTTCTCCCTTCTCCCCTCTTCCCCCAAGCCCTTCTATGCCTACTCAAACCCAATCAGATCATGCCACCTAGCGATCCAAGATAGGCTCACAAAAGGAGGAAGCACACCGGGCTAGGCAGCCGCTACCAAATAAGGCTTGTTTACAGCTAAGCTTGAGCTTTCTGGCATTAAGCCAGGTGCCATCTCTAAGGGTTGTGGCTCTCCACAAACAACATTAAACGGATACTTTTAAAAGTAAAGTGCTTAATTCTATGTTTCAGAACTTTTCCCCTTTCAAGAGAGGAGAGGAGGGAGTTTAGTCTCATGCCTCACCTTAAAAAATGGGAAGAAACAACCAACACCAACTTTCAAGCAAAAGGACCCCAGGGCCATTTTATCCCTGATTCGTAGCTTCCCTGAGCCCCCCAAACACACAAATACCTTTTTTGAAAATCACATTTATTTAGCAGGGAGGGTGGGAGGACATGCCACAGAATGCAGATCAGGTCACAAAACAGTCTTTGAGAGTCCGTCCTCTCCTTCCACCATGTGGGCCCCGAGGAGGGAACTCAAGTCCTCAGGCTTGGCAGCAAGCACCTTTACCCTCTGAGCGCTCTTGAGAGCCCACAAACAGATTTTTAAAGGTCTAGACTTCCAGCCTTTTCTGCTGTAGATTCTGTATCAAGGAAGGGAGGGAGGGACTCTGGGATCTTAAGTTTAAAAACGTCCCAGGAGCCAGCTGTGGTGTTTCACAGGTGTAATCCTAGCACTTGAGAGGCTGAGGAAGAAGGACAGAAAGTTCCAGGCCAGCCTACGCTATATAGCAAGACACTATCTCAAAGAAAATGATGATGAAGATGATCACAACAACTGTTGGGATGATCTTCCCTCACATTGAGAAGGAGTGTCCCTGTATTTTCAATTGTTAATTCTGTGCGGGCAGAGAGCTAAGTGCTAGCAGGATTTTGGTACTGTCATTTCTACGGCCCATCACTGGTTTTCTGTTCGTAAATGCTTGCCTTTCCTCCCCTGCAGAAGGGCAACCTCTTAGAGATGTACCTGACGTTATTATCTTGCTGCTGATTGGTTCTTTTTTGCGTAATAAAGAGCTGAAGGCCCAGAGCTGAGGCAGGAAGTACAGGGGCGGGACTTCTGGGCTAGAAAGATGCAAGAGATGTGGGTAGATAGGAGAAGATGCCGAAGGAGGCAGAAGGAAGGCTGATGGTATAGGGAGAGGCATTGAGAACCACGTGGAGAGATGGGATGGTAGAGAAGTCAGGATAAATTAGTAGCTAGCAGAGAGATTGCCCCAGCAAAAGACCAACAGCTTTAAACTATATAGAAGTCTCTGTGTCTTAAACAAGTGGAATCTGCGAAAGCCCCATAATAAGCAAGAATGACACAGGAAGAGAGTAAACCTACAGATTCACCTGAGGCATCTGCTCACTGCCAGATCTTGGGGATACAATTTATCTGAATGGATAGAAGTTACCAGAAGGTTCTTAGTGATTTAGAAGACAGTCATCAGTGGTCTTTTGCTTCCTTTCTTGTTGCCCTGGTGGCAGTGTTGGAATGCAGGGCCTCAGGACCACTGGGCCCGCTGTCTACACTGCCCCACCCCCCAGTGCCCAGTCTTTTCTGTTTAACACTGACCCTGGCTCACGCTACTGGTAAACTCACCCAGGAGCGCGCCAAGGTAGTAGTGTTTGAAAAAGAGCACTGTGTCGCACAGCATTCACCATTTGTGGGGTTCCCTCTGCTACCCAGTTTCTCTTCAGATCCTCCCACCTCTTCAGATCATCGTGTGCAGAGGTACGCACCAAGCTACAAGGTACGTTTTTGTGTTTGGAAAACTTCCTAATCCCTGTTTCACACTTCTCTTCTTTTAGCCTCCAAAAAACCAAAACCAAGTGCTTTTTTTTTTCTTTCACAGACCTGCATCATATCAAACTGGTTCAAGAACATGACCTTCATTTCTTTTCTTTAAATGTATCTATGTGTGTCTGTGCATGTGAACACATGGGGGTGCCTGCAGAAGCCAGAAGGGGCTGTTGGATTTTTTGGAACAGGAGTGACAGGAGTTTGTGAGCTGTTGCTCTTCCTGGGCCCTGTCAACTGAAACCACCCTTACCCTGAAATTCTTCCATACTGGTCCCTGCCCACCACCCCAGCCCCACTCCCCTCACCTTCTCACCACTGGGTGGTAGCCACCTTGGCTTTCTGTTTCTTATTTTCTGTTGTTTATTTGTTTGTTTGTCTTTGAGAGAGTCTTTCTCTGTAGCCCAGGCTGACTCGTCGACAGCCTCCCAAGTGCTGGGATCATAGGCCTGTGCCACTGTGCTGAGTTCTTTCTGTTCCTTCAACTCAGCCTTTGCAGCCCTTGAATTCACAAAGATCATTCGCATCTTGGGTGCGTTGCCTCTGCCTTGGTTCCACCTGGAATACCTTTCCTCAGAGATTTGAATGGTGGTCAGCTTGTACTCCCCTCTTCACTCAAATGTCCATCAGAAAAGAAGCCTTCCTGATTTCCTTTTCTAGTGCCAACTCCTCCACCTCTCAGGTCCCTAGGTCCCCTCTAACATTCCAGTTGTTGGTTGTGGTCTGGGGCAGTTTCTAGCATCCCTCCCTACACACATACCTGGAAAGGATTAAGTTTGTGGCCTGAAACATGGCTCAGTGGTTAACAGCAATTTTGTTCTTCCCCAGTTCATTGCCAGCACTTGCCTGGTGGCTCACAACCACCCATACAGAGAGGTTAGGTTTATTTCGGAGAGATCTCCACTACCCACTAGTCTCAGCAACCAAAGGAAAGATGCAGCACCCCACAGGTGCTTGGGCAGCTTCCTCAGGGTCCTCCCTCCGTGGGAAAAAAGAGCGAGGGCCATCTCCCAGACTGTTTTCTGCTCCTATAGAAAATAACTCCAAAGCATTCAGACACTCCATGGGCCTCCCGACCAATCACCCTCAGGGATGGTGATCTCTGCCTGTTCACTCCATCTGAAATTGCTGAAAAGAATGCAAATCTTAAAATGGGAAAGGTTTAAGCCACCCCTTCCTGATCAAATACAAAGAATAAAAGTCCCCAGAAAGTAGGTGGCTGGAAGCTTGGGAATTCGAAAAGAATGTCACCTGCTTGAAGGAAAGTAATTAAGAAACTCAACCAAGTGGTGGTGGTGAGCACGCCTTTAATCTCAGCACTTGGGAGGCAGAGGCAGGTGGATTTCTATGAGTTCGAGGCCTGACTGGTCTACACAGTGAGTTCAAAGATAGCCAGGCTACACAGAGAAACCTTGTCTTGAAAAGTTTTAAAAAAGAAAGAAAGAAACTCACTATGAAATGGGAAAACACAATATAGTAAAGAAAAGGGATTATCACCAAAATCAGAGAGCAGCACTTCTGGAAATGGCTTAATGAAACACCCAGAAGGACAAAGGCTCAGTGCAACCAAAAAGATCACAGACAATCACCAACAAACAACACAAGACAGGAAAGCAACAGAGGAGAAGAATTATAAGGGAATCAAAGGCAAAGTTCAGACTTCAGAGAGCTTGCTGAGGACAGAGGAGCTTCTGTCACTCACTGTGGGTCCCTGCAAGAAGCCCCCGGCCCAGATCGTAGCACTTGTCTCCCAGACTCTTGTGAGAGTGACTATTAACAAGATGTGGGGAGAAGCTCAGTCTGTAAAGTGCCTGCGGTACAAGCACGAGGACCCCGAGTTTCACTCCAGTGTACAAACAAAAAGGTCAGATGGCATGCACTTGTAAACCCAACATTGGGAAGGTGGGGTCGGACAGGTGGATTCCTGGGGCTCAGTGGCCAGCTGGTCTAGCCTAATTAGCAAGCCCCAGATCAATGAGAAATCCTATATAAAAATTAAAAACAACGCCGGGCAGTGGTGGCGCACGCCTTTAATCCCAGCACTTGGGAGGCAGAGGCAGGCGGATCTTTGCGAGTTCGAGGCCAGCCTGGTCTACAAAGTGAGTCCAGGACAGCCAGGGCTACACAGAGAAACCCTGTCTCGAAAAACCAAAAAAAAAAAAAAAAACAACAACAAAGCCCAAGAAATACCACCAAAGTTGAGAAACACCACCTCTGCCTCTGCACACAGGTGCCAACATGTACAAGTACCCCCCCCACACACACACACAGACCATTAACAAAATATACCTAAGTACGTAAAAGTATTCACATACTTATACAAATAGATTTAAGGAAGTCATTCAGTGGTAAGACACTTGCATAATATGCATGAGACCCTGGGTCAATCCCCAACAACTTAAGGAGTAGTAATAATAAATATATACCATATATATTACTTTATGTATTTTATTACCAATGTATAATTACATATTACCCTACATACTGCAGTATATAATATACACTAAGCATGAATATTTTACAAATAGCATGTAAAATATAAAATGTATATTGAATCATGTAAATAACACACGTGGACTCTAAAACTGTCTCACAGAAGCTGAGAGTAGAATGAACGGCAATTACCAGATGTGGGAGACGGGATGGCAGGTGGGATGATGCTGACAATGGGTGCTAACTCACAGGATGCATGAAGTCCTATGTTCAGCCACACAGGTAAAGTGATTCGCGATAACTAAATATTATGCATTGAAAAGCCACAGAAGAGGGGTTTGCAAGATTTTACCATAAATGCTGAATGTTTGAGGATATATAAATGCTTAACATGGCATTATATATTATAGAAACATGTCAAATCATACCATTTCACATGTTCAATTTTAGTTTTGCACTAGACTTTAAAAAATGGAGTTTAAAGGCTAATGTTTGAAATACACATATATGGGCATCTCACATAAGAGAGGTTTTCCTTCAATCGACCTGTGTGCTCATTCCCACCTTGAGGCTTGTAGTCATCTCTGTTGAGTACAATCTCACCATCGGATCCTATTCCGCTATCAAGGTTCAAGAAAAGACATGTGACCAAGCAGTCTAGGGTTGGCCTAGACTTTGAAGTCTCATTGTTGCAGGTATTTTTACTAAACTCCATAATTCTTATAAACAGTCATACTTTCATATAGAAATACCCACAGTGCACGCTTCCTGAAGTCAAGGGCCATGTGATGATTTTTTTTTTATATCCCCCATGCTGAGTTGAGGTCACAGTGACTAACTCAGCTGAGCTCTCTGGCCATGCCAAGCAAACAGGAAGAGTCTACCCAGCTTCAGAGTGACCACAGGCTGGTTTACCTCAACCTCCACATCCCTGCTCTACACAACCACCCACTCCGGTAAAGGAGGGTGGAAGGCCATTCCAAGAAGCCAAGAAGGAAAAGAAAAACATCCTCAAGGCTGGAGGCACCTCAAGGCTGGAGGCACAAGGAGAGTGATTAACTGGGGCTGTGACAGGAAGGGGAAGGGTATTTGAGTGTTTTGTCCTGCAGGGTCAAAGGCAATGAGATACGGGTGGCCTTCATGCAGAGCTCCTACGGACCCCATTCTAGCCACCCCACCCCTCATCTTACCTGTACTGTGCTTGGAAGTGGCTCTGCACAAAGCTGGGACCTAAGGAAAGAGGAGCTGCAGGTGGCCGGAGGTCCCCCGAGGCTGTGCTCGCTTCTGGGGGCAGCTGCAAAGAAACAGGAAAGAAATCTGATGGCATCCTGTCCACATTATGTCACACAGCTGGGTCCCTCCAGACCATGGAGCCCATCCCCTCCCACTCATGCCCACATCTCCCTTTCTGAGCCTTGTGGAGCCAAGATCGTCAATACGGCCTTTACCATTACTCAGTGCTCTTTGAATCCTCCCAGGCTGTTTACATGTACTGAACGCAGAACTGAAAGGCCACCACAGCAAAAGTTCACACACACTGGGCCCCTGACTCCACCCCGAGGTTGATGGTACTGTGCTTCCCCCTATGGCCTGGTGGGGCCTCAGATACATCCACAATCAGTATTAACACTCTAAAGGGAAGGAGCTGACAGATGCCACCCCCTCCAGAGGTTCTAGGCAGGAATTTTCTCGAAGCCTCTTCCAGATTCAGTGGCTGCCAGGATTGGTTGCCTTGTGGCCCCACCATTCTATCCTCTGAGTCAGCATCTTCAATCTCTCTCTGCTCTGTGTTTATGCTGTTTTCTCCTCAGTGGTCTCCAAACTCCCTCTGCCTGTTATAATAACACTCAATATTGTGCTAAGGGACCACCTGGATAATCCAAGTTAATTATTCTAATTCAGCACTCTTAATCACATCTGAAAACATCAGACTCAAATCCCTGCATCCTAAATATATCTTTCTGGGTCATCTTTCACCTTTCCTCCCTCAGGGTTCTGACCCACCCCAGTGTCCCCAGTCACCCTTGATAGGCTGCTACTCCCAGCATGAACTGCTCCAGCTTTCCAGGTTCCCTAGTTATCCTTACTGTGCCTAGTCCACACCACATAGGGGACATAATCACTTATGAAGTCCCCGCTACAAAAGAACCACACTGAAGGCTGTCCAGGGGGCCTTCCAATCACAGCCACTCATAATACAAGGCATATTACACGGTCACTCATAATATCTGAGCGCCTATAAAGGCCAGACAAATTGCCTGACAGTACTATATCTCAATTTCTCAATGTTTTATAATCCTCACTACCCTAAGGAGTCATTTTAGACATGTTCTCCTTCCCACCTTCATCCTTGGAGTTCTAGGGCCTCACACATCCTAGGCAAGGGCTCTACCACTGAGCTACATCTCCAGCTAGGTGTGTTTTTCAAAACACCCCAACACAAAGCTGTACCATAACACTGTGCATTCGTCTGTGCACTATATGAGTATCTATCCCCAGATCAGTTTTTGGCATGAGGGCCTCGGACACCTTCTCTTTGCTTCTGGGTTCCATGAACAGTCTTTGTTCTCTTAAATTGTTTCTGTTGGATATTTTCTAACAGTGACAACACAAGTAGCTAATATATTCAGCTTTTCTAACTCAGTTAAATAATTTACTTTGCTCTGTAGTTTTTAATCTTAGTCCATTTATGTTGCTATAATAAAACACCCCGATCTGAGTAACTTATTATTTCTTGCTTTTTGTTGTTATTGTTTGGGGTTTTTTGTTTGTTTGTTGAGACAAGGTCGTGTGTAGCTCCAGCTGGCCTCAAACTCACTATGGGCCCTAGATCAACTTTAAGATTCCTGGTTTTCCAGCCTATACCTCTCAAAAGCTGGAATTACAGGTATGCACTGCCACAGTGGGCAAAACTGAGAATTTTACAATGGACTGAGCAACGCTCAGTTCTTCAGTCTAGAAAGATGGCACCAGCATCATCTCAGCATCTGGCAAGGGCCTCCCGCCAGGCTCACAACAAAGAGAAGCACACCTCTTCCTCATCTTCTGAAGCTCCCAGTACCACCCTGGGCACACCCCACCCCCATGATCTCATCTGCCTCAATTTCCTTCCAGAGCACCTGCCTCATTTCCAAATACCGTTAACATAGCTGAGGAGGAAGCCGCTTACCTAGCATATGTGAGCCCCCAGAGTCCATTCCCAGCACTGCAAAATACCAATAATACCACAAGTGTGAGGCCGGGCATGGTGGCGTACGCCTTTAATCCCAGCACTCGGGAGGCAGAGGCAGGTGGATCTCTGTGAGTTCGAGGCCAGCCTGGTCTACAGAGTGAGTCCAGGACAGCCAGGGCTACACAGAGAAACCCTGTCTCGAAAAACAAGAAAGGAAGGAAGGAAGGAAGGAAGGAAGGAAGGAAGGAAGGAAAACACAAGTGTGGGGATTACGTTTCCAGTGTATGAACAGTTTCCTAATTCTAATATGGGAGTCATGATACCACCCGACTGATAGACGGCCTGTTTTAAGGTGTTAAAGTGTTTAACTAAACACTAACATTCATAGTGTCTTAGTTAGGGCTGCTACTGCTGTGACAGAGCACCATGACCAAAAGCAGCTTGGGAAGGAAGGGTTTATTGGTCTTATATGTTCAAAGTCACTGTCCCCTGAGGGAAGCCAAGACAGGAACTCAAACAAAGGGGGGTGGGGACCTGGAGGCAGAGATGGATACAAAGACCATGGAGGAGTGCTGCTCACTGCCTTGCTCATCACCATTTGCTCACCCTGCTTTCTTATAGCACCCAGGACCATCAGCCCAGGGGTGGCACTACCTTCAATGGGCTGGCCTCACTCCTATCAATCATTAATTAAGAAAATATGCCTTTAATCCCAGCACTCGGGAGACAGAGGCCAGTCTAGTTTACAGAGTGAGTTCCAGGATAGCCAGGCCTACACAGAGAAACCCTGTTTCGAAAAACCAACTAACCAACCAACCAAACAAATCAACAAAACCCTATAGGCCTGCCCAAAGCCTGATCTTATAGAGGCAATTTCTCAGTTGAGGTTCTCGCCTCTCAAATAACTCTAGTTATGTGCAGGCTAGTTATATATGGCATAAAATGACCCAGCACAGATGATATATTAGATAGATAGATAGATAGATAGATAGATAGATAGATAGATAGATAGATA
>CAJQZJ010032004.1:1458936-1470480 GCA_907164525.1 Lophiomys imhausi | reverse complement strand
CTGTCTATCTGTGTGTATGTGTCTGTGTCTGCCTGTCTATCTGTGTGCATGTGTCTGTGCATGTGTTTATTTATCTGAGTGTCTGTGTGACTGTGTGTGTGTGTCTGTCTGTCTGTCTGTACATGTGTCTGTGTATATATATTTGAGTGTCTGTGTAACTGTGGTGTATGTGTGTCTGTCTGTGTGACTATGTTCATGTGTGTATGTGTCTGTGTATGTTTATCTAAGTGTCTGTATGACTGTGTCCATCCGTGTGTGTGTGTGCATCTGTGACTGTGTCCATCTGTGTGTGTGTGTGTGTGTGTGTGTCTGTCTGTCTGTCTGTCTGTCTGCCTGTGTCCATGTGTGTGTCTGTGTGTGCTGGGGATCTAAACTCAGAGCTTCATACTCACACGGCAGTCAATTTACTAAGGCATCTCGCAGGACCTTTCTAAATACTTCCATAATGTCCACCACCTGTCCTCCCTGGATCACTGGGACCCCATGCACCACTGGCATTCCCTTCACCATTCCATTTCCACACTATCTCTCAAGTCACCTCACAGGAAAGCGCCCCGTCATGCTCTGGTCTCCCTGGCTGATGGCCACTCACTCTCAAGGCTTTCCACTCTCTTTGGTCACGACCATACTGACAGCAAACTTGACTTCCCAAGTAAAATGTGTGTAGCTCCTTCATCAAAATGCTGGCTGTGGGTCTCCATTGTGATTGCTTTCTGACCACCCACGTAGGCTTAGCAAACAACTATAGAAAAGTATATGGGCAGGGCGTGCAGGTCGGAGGTAGCACGCTTGCCTAGAATACACAGCGCCGCTGCCCCCACTTCCCCCCCTCCCGTGTTCAATTCCCAGAATTGCTGAAGAAGAAGGAAGAAGAAGATATACTAAAGTTACTCATTGTTTATCTACTAATACTATTAACAGAGCATCTCTATCCTACCGTTAAGCCACCCACAAATCTCTAAAACCTACTCTTTGTCTTAGCATTGAATTCACCTCTCAGAATCTCCTTCCCAGGAGCAAGCCAGGATTGGATGTGTCCCACAAATACCTTTGCCTATCCCCTAAGCAAAGTATCAACCCACACTGTTGAGTTCTAAGGACTTCTGCTCACCTAGATGAGACTGGCCACATCTAAATAAAGACCACACCCCTTCCCCACTAACCCACTGGGTTCATAATAGACTAGACCAATTTTCCAGCAGCCCAAGTAATATAGAAAATCCTTCCTTATCAACTACTATTCAGCACAAAATAGTCTGAACTCCTTCAGTGTTTATGTCCCAAACTAGTCTCTCACTCTCTCTGTCTCTCTCCTTTCTCCTCTCCTCCTTCCTCACCCCTACAATGGCCTCCTATAGCCCTGTAGTCCAGACCTCAAATTCACCATGTAGTTGAGGATGACCTTGTACTTCTGGTCCTCCTGTCTCTACCTCCCTAGAATCAGGATTATATGCCATCATGCCTATATCTTCCCAGTTCAAAGCCCCAGGTAAATAAGCCACTCTGGTGCCCCAAACATACGTTGTTAGTCCACACCAACAATTTTGTCTAGTCTCCCCTACGAGTTCTGGCCCCTTCAGTTCATTGTGAATTCTCTTCTTCTTAGCTTGCCTACCTCACAATCAAAGCGTCACAAAGAATTTGACAATTTCAAGAAGACAGATAAGATGAGTCTTTGCAACCAAACTGTGTAGGGCTAGGGGCCTGGTTTTGTGGGCAAGCACTTGCCACCAAGCGTAACAACCTGACCTCAACCCCTAGAGCCCATGTTGGACAAAGAGAATGTGCAGTTGTCCTTTAACCCCCATACATGTGCTGTGAAAGGCTGGCACCCATATGCATGTGTGTAGCATACCCATCCTCCCACACACACACATAATTATTGATAAATAAAAATCAAATTAAAAAAAACTAAAGTCTCTCTGCCTAGATAGCAATTCCACTTTGAAGACTGTAACTCAAGGAGATGAGAGACACAAACAAGGATATTTCTATGGACCAAAATTATCCGAGAAGAAAGCTAGCTGTGCAGCTTCACACCTGTACCCTGTGTACTCTGATGGCTGAGATAGGACAATCTTAAATTCCGGGCTAGCCCAGGCTACACAGCAAGACCTCTTTCTCAAGAAACCAAGGGTCAGGGGTTAGCTCAATGTGGATAGTTTGCCTGGCCTACGTAGGGCCCAAGGTTGGATCCCAGCACCCCAAGACTGGGGCTAAAGACTCAAAGATGAGCAGTGCCATTCTGTGTGTCTCTCCTACAGCTCAGCACAGCTGGGTGCTGTGTGTGTGTGTGCGTGTGAATGTGTGACAAAGTGAGTATGCAAGCATGTGTGAGAGTGTGGGTGTGTGTGTGTGAGAGTGTGGGTGTGTGTGTGTGTGAATGTGCATGTGCACACAAGCTCTCTCCCAAACACTGGTGATTTTCAACATATTTCCTCTAGTTATTTAATGATTCTAGTCAGATTTTTTTTCCTGTCCAATAGTTTTTTCTGTTTCCATTTTTCCTCTTACTGTTTTATCCCTAAATTTTGAAACAAAAGTGAAGAACCTGGGGATATAGCTCAGTAGTAAAATACTTCCCTAGTGTGTGAGAATCCTGAGTTAATCCTTAGTACCACCAAATAAACAAACAAACAAAAAAAAAACCAAAGTAACAAAGAATGAATCTTTGTTTCAAGAAAGAGACACCTCTACAGGAAGAACATCAGAAGTTCAAGATCACCCTTGTCCACTTAGTGAACTAGAGACCAGCCTGGGATATTTGAGACCTCTCCAACAAATCAATGAAAAACAGAAAAAAAAATTTTTTTAATTAAAATAAATACAAGGAAATGCCTCTAGTACATCGTTGTATATCTAAATTTGATTTTAAGCACATAAGCTAAGAGAAATTCCAGATGGCTGAAACCCTTATTATAACCATAGAAAAATTAGAAGGCCATAAAATAGAATACATATCAAAAAGTATGATATAGCTGGGTGTGGTGGTGCATGCCTGCAATTCCAGCAGGAAGGAGACTGAGACAGGAGGACCCTGAGTCCAGACCAGCCAGGGCTGTACAGTAAGACTCTGTTAAAAAAAAAAAGAAAAAAAGAAAAAAAAACACAACAACAACAAAAACCTACTTTATTTTTACAAAAAGACATGACATAAACCTAAAGCTTCCAGCACTGGGATAGGAGAAAAGAAACAATTTGGATAAATATTTGTAGAGAATACCACAAAGACAAAGAACACAGGGAAACAAACAGAACATTAAGAACAAAGCAGAACGGATACACAAACAATAGAGGAGACAGTTCCAAGAACAGACTAGACAAGAAACACGGGAAGCACTTCCCTCCACTCCTAGTCAAAAAAAGAGAAGTAAAAACAAGCTGGTTTTTCCAACAAGTTAATACATCAGATATGTCCATTGCTAAGCCTGGCACCCATAACAGCAATGAGGTCTTAGCGCAGTGTCTCAACCTTCCTAATGCTGCAATTTTTAAATACAGTTTATGCTGTGGTGACCCCCAACCATAAAATTATTTTTGTTGCTACTTCACAACTGTAATTTTGCTGTTATGAATAACAATGTAACTATCTGATATTTCCTCAATATCCCACCCAAAGGGGTTGCGACCCACAGATTGAAAACTACTGTCTTAGAGACTTGGGACTGCAAAGAGACTTGATCTTAGGTGTTCTCACCTCTAAAAAGGGTTAAGTGGATGATGTTGATGGTTATGTACTTATCCTGAATTAGCCATCTTATCCGGTACACATCCCTCAGAGCATCACTACTGACACAGAGAATTTGTCTTGTCAATCGTAAACTTCATAAAGCTGGAGCAAGTGGATTAGTGAGACAAGAATATCCAATCTCCTCTTGGAGATTTCTCGAATATGTATCTGAAACCTGACATTGTTATTTAGAAAGAAATAATCAATGTGGATTGTTAATAATAATAATCATCATCATCATCATCATCATCATCAAACCTAACAAAGTTGATTTAGGAAGAAAAAAGGCCCCAGGTCTGGTGATACACACCTTTAATCCCCAGCACTCAGAGGGCAGAGGCAGAGCATTTCTGTGAGTTCTAGGCCAGCCAAGGCTACATAGTGAGATCCTGTATCAAAAACTAAAGAAAAAAGAAAGAAAGGAAGGGTAAACATTTAAGATGGGGTGATGATTACCCTGGTACATGTACTTGTTAAAACATTAAATTCAACACTTGAAATAGATGCACCATGTAACTTACACCTCAAAAAGGCTTATTTAAAAGTAAAATTTTAAAAAAGTAGAAAGTTATTAAAACAGTCATTCCTTTTATTTTGAACACTTGGTTCCACTCATGGAATTAGATATTTGGAAATAATCAGAGCTGAGAACAAAGATTTAAATTCAGGGAAATTGGGGCTGGATGGCTCACAACCATCTGTAACTTCATTCTCAGAGATCCAAGGCCTCTTAGGTGCCATGTGTTTCACAGACACATATGCAGGCAAAGCACCCATTTACATAAAAGGAAAGAAATAGAATTTTTAAATAAAACAAGTAAAAAAAATACAGGACATTTCACTACAGTGTGCTAACTGGAAAACTCAACAGTGCATCCGTTTCTCCACAGGGGACTGGTCCATTTGGTGGTATAGTCAATCAATAAAGGTCAGGTTCTGAGGCTGGGTGTAGTGGTGCACGCCTTTAATCCCAGCACTTGGGAGGCAGAAGCAGGTGGATCTCTGTGAGTTCGAGGCCAGCCTGGTCTACAAATCGAGTCTAGGACAGCCAGAGTTGTTACACAGAGAAGCCCTGTCTCGAGGAAGAAAAAAAAAAAAAGTCAAGTTCTGTGCATTATTCTAATGCAAAAGGTCTTGTGATAATATTTAACATGACTAAAAAAGAAAGAAGAATACAACAGGATACAGAGGGGTGTGCAGAGACAGGGAGATCTGAGTTCATGGCCAGTCTGGTCTACAGAGCAAGCTCCAGGCTAGCTAGGTCACATAGCCCTAGCTCAAAAACAAACAAGCAAACAGAACACAGAAATAGAACTAGAACTTCCAGTTGTTTACAACACACCAGCAAGTTTACAATGGTTTATTTCCAAGGAGTTAAGATTTTTCTTTCTAATTTTTTTGCAGTAAGCATGTTTAACTATATCATTAGAAAAGCAAAACTTTATAGATGAGTGGATTTTTAAAGTATAGTTAATCAGCCAGGCTGTGGTGGCAAATGCCTTTAATCCCAGCACTCAGGAAGCAAACGCAGGTGTCTCTCTGTGAGTTTGAGGTCAGCCTGGTCTACAGAGCTAGTTCCAGGGCAGCCAGGGTTACACAGAGAAAGTCTGTCTCAAAGAACCAGAAAGAGAAAAAAGAAAAAAAAAAGTGTATTTAATCCATTTTCTGCTAAAACAAAAACTCGTCCTGCTATGTATGGGAAACTTGGTGACTCTCGGCTCAAGAAGGGAGAAGACAGTAAACCCATCCTATTTGTGGGGGTGGGCTGCATCCTTCCTGGGTCTGAAGCTAGCTAAACATCTTAAAAGACCGTCTCAAGCTGGAGAGATGGCTCAGCTGTTAAGAGCACTGGCTGCTCCTCCAGAGGTCCTGAGTTCATTTCCCAGAAACTACAAGGTGGTTCATAAAAGACAATCTCCTTAACAAGATTAAATCTCTAATTCTCCATTCTCCTCCCTGGCTACATGCACCTTCATGGATGAAATCAGCAAAAGGATTCCTGGCCTGAGTTCCACCCCTGCTCCACCACTCCCCTTGGCTGTCATTTTTCCCTTCCCAGGCCTGGAGCCACTATATCCAACTTTCCATGTCCTTAGTTGACACTTCATCTTTCACACCCCAGCTCACAGGGACACCAACAGGGAAGGCCACAGTGTTCCTCTAAACAAATATCCTCTGACCACGATTATCATAGCACCTTGTATTTTTCCTTTCCATCTTGTCACCAAGTTCTAATTGAGGGCCTGCATCTGTGTTGGACTCCACTTCTCCTCTAGATAGTAAACCCCTGGGAAGCAGTCCCTGGATCTAAATTCAGACTGGTCACTCCGTCCCAGGATCTGGCTTTGTATTCATCACTCATTACACAGTCCATATCCCCAACAGAATGTCTTCACATTCAATAAATACACGTTGAATTGGTGATGGTTTCAATATCCACAAAAGAAACAGAGCCCACCTAGATTTCCATTCCTGATATATAAAACTCAGGATTGTAAACTCTGCTCCACCCTCCCAAGTCTGGTTCCCTGAAAGTCCCAGGGAAACCCCAGATTACATCTTCCTCATTAACAATTGGTTATCTTTCAGTTTCCCAACATACTGGGAGCTCCAAGGCCCTGAAGATTCAGACAGCAGAAGAGAGGAAATCCTGGTGAGTCACTGACAGTGATTACAAATTTCAGAGTTTCTTCCAAGCTACTTGCCACTCTCCCTGCTGTAGTAATTGGGAATACATCTGGTAAAAGAAAGCTTCCTCAAAGATCACCTTCCTTCCTCCTCTAGGTCTCTCTGCAGGAAGTGTAACTCTAGAATAAACACTTCCCAGGAACCAGGCATGTTCTCAGTGCTCTATGTATAACTCACTCAACACAAATGCCTTATAATGAAGTAATTGTCATATACTTTGGTTTTACTGATGAGAAAAGATTAATCTGCATAAAAATAATAAAGCTCTGGAGACTTTGCTTTCTTTATGTGCACCAACCGTGTTCCTTTTTTCACACAGCATCTATCACTGAATCTAGAATCTCACAAACCTGCCGGACTGTCCAGCTAGCCACCTGCCCCAGAGCTGGAACTACAAGGCTACGCTGAGATTACAGGCCCAGAGTGAAATTAAAGTCCTGCACTGGGACACCTGGCTTTCTTCCTTTATGTCTGGGTTCTCGAGACAGAACTCATATCCTCAAGGCTTGCATGGCAGGTGCTTTGTCAAGCACTGAGTTACTGCCCACAAGACCTTGCTCTTGACCACTATACTACACTGCCCATCATATCTGAAAAGCAAATGTGGCCGGAAAGTGACACCACTGGCACCTGTGTGACTACTGCGACATAGTGCTTCTTCAAGAATGCAGGTCGGAGAGGGAGGCAGTGGTTAGCATCCTTGCGGGTAACGAGACAAAGACTGCTTTCTCAGGCTGAAACTTAAGAACTACGTGTGTCTGTGGAATGAACACTGACAGTCATGTTCACCCTCGCCTCAATAACAATCACTAGTCCGTGGGGCGCCTCAGCTCTGCCCAGAGCTGGGTTTTGCAGCAGGAAGCAAGCCCTGTACATCAATTATCAAGAATACTTTCATTCGACTGGGACTCCACATCGGTACTTTAACCCTGTCTCACGACCCAGCAGCCTCCCCAGCAAGGGAACCGTACGTAATCTTGCAGATAGCAAATGCTATCTCCTGCTCACACACTGTCAGGACTTCATACGAATTAAATTAAAGGACGCCATCTCTAAAATAGCACTCTCACTGACTCCCTCACTTGTCACACTACCTGACCCACGGGTTCTCAGCACCCACTGAGCTTAAATAATCCAGAGTCACTTCGTCCAAGGTCGTACACGATCCGAAGACCTTCCCCTGCCTTCAATAGGCATCACCTTCAGGCCTGTCCCCTTTCTACTTACTGATCACTCTGCCTGGATTATTCCTAGACCTT
The DNA here is from genome assembly GCA_907164525.1 of Lophiomys imhausi. Classification (NCBI taxonomy): domain Eukaryota; kingdom Metazoa; phylum Chordata; class Mammalia; order Rodentia; family Muridae; genus Lophiomys; species Lophiomys imhausi. The sequence goes on along the minus strand of CAJQZJ010032004.1, from coordinate 1,462,803 downwards.
CGTCCTTCTCCACATTCTGTCCCCACGCGTATATCACCTCCTTCCACAAGCCTTAGCCTTGGAGGAACGATTTCCCACTCTGCACCCTTCCAGATCCGAAGCTCTAACTCACCCTGGCCGCCAAACCCGCACCCCTTCAACAACTGCTTTTTAAACACAAAACTGCAGGATATACTTCAGGCTGCCACCTCTCTCTACACCAGCTCAAAATGCCAAGGAGAAACTAATTCCTGAAGAAAGCATTTGCAATTGACAATGTACCACGTCACCTCAAAACAAAGGCGGTAACTCAAGACTAGAGTGGCTAAGTGGTATCTAGCGAGGACCCCCAAGAACCCGGCTCGGCTGAGGTTCACACGCTTTTCAAGAACCGAAACCAGAAAGGTCGGAGGAGGCTGCGGGCGGTTGGCGCTGCCTACCTTGAACTCTGCAGAAAGTTGGGGCGTGTATTCGCGCGTCCAGAGCGCGCGCACCAGCGCCGCCAGCTGCTCGGTGACCTCGGCGCGGCCCGGCGCCGCCCGGTAGCGCCCCAGCGCTAGGAACTCGGCCAGCAGGTCGGTGTTGCTGAGACACTGCACCACGGCGTTCATAAAACAGGTGTTGCCGTGGTTCTTCAAGCCCTGCGCGCCGGGCGGACGCGCTCCGTCGCCCGCAGACATTTGGGGCTGGGTTCCGGGAAGACGATCCGGCCCCGGGCTCCCGGGAGCGACTGGTGCCGGGCCCGGGGCGCAGGCGAAGCCCCCGTCTCCATCGCCATCGTAGGGGCTGGGCTGGGCGGGGGTCCGGGACCGCGGTGGCGAGTCCCCTGTGCGGGAGCGGCTGCCCAGAGCCAGCAGGAAGCGGTTGAGCAGACGGCGCAGGGAACGGCGGCGGCGGGGCCGAGGTGCGGGCGGCTCCTCTCCTAGTGGGTCCCACGTTCCTGGATCCATGCTGACCACGCACGCCGGTCCGGAAGCGCAGCCTCCGGGGCTCGAGGCGGACCCGGTTGTTCCCCGGTCTCCACCGCCGCCGGGAGGCGCAGGGCGCCGGCTACCTGAGAGCCAGGTGTGCAGGCACCGGGCGAGGGCGGAGCCAGGGGCGGGACCGGCACGCCCCGCCCCGCGCGGGAATCCGGCCCTAGGGCAGTGCCTGCCGGGCTCCCGCCCCCTGGGCCCGGGCTGAGAATGCACAACCCCGGAGCCCGCCTAATGGACTTCCCCGCCCTTCCTTCCCGCCTTGGAACAGACCTTTCACCTCTGCTCGCCTTCCCCGCCCATCCCTAAGCGACGGAGATAACCCGGGGATGGAACCTTCCGAAGCGCCCGGGAAAGCAAAGCCCTGGTTCTGGCTGGGTTTTCTGATCGTGGAAGCCAGGTGAAGACTGAGAAAAATGCCGGGCGAGCGGTGCTCCTGCTCACGCTCGGGTGTCCTGAGAGGCGCGCTGGCCGCTGTGCAGGAGGGGATCCCAGGATCAGGTGTGTGCGGTCAGGGGGCTCCACCTCCTTGCAGCCTTTGCCCGTACGGATTATCGGGGGTGTTTTTCCTTTTCTTACTTTTTTTTTTTTTAAACTACACAGTAGGTTAGTCATCTTCTAAAATCTTGGGAGATTTGATCGTCCAGATTCTCCTTGGTGAAGGGAGCTCGGAGAGGTTAAGGCAACGAAAAGAGAGAAACCGGAACTCGACCCCCGCTGGGTGCACTGAAGAGTTCAGGCCCTTTACAACCCCAGTATTTGCTTGGCAGGAAGTTTTCTGGTTCTCAGGCGCGCCCCCTACTCGGTTGCTGTTTCACTCCTCCAGCCAAAATCCTGGGTATCCTTACCCAATCAGAATTAGTTTGGCCTTGCCCCGCCCTTGATTCCCTGGATAACCCTGAGGCCTCTGCTCCTTTTATCCCTTAACTGTCAAGTTTATAATTAATCAGGTGAGGTCTTGCAAAATGAATTTCTCATCCGTTTCTAGCTCAAAAAGAGGTCAGGAGCTTTCAGGAGTCAGTATTACGTCAGCACCCAGAAATGTGACTTGGTATTTAATAAATAAGTGGTCATCATTTATTAAGTATCCTCCTCCGTCCTTCACATAGGACTGCAGCACTTACCTGGTGCCAAAAAGCTACATAAGCTAAGGATAAGAAATAAACTGTAAAGACAGAGACTTGAAGTGTAAAAAGCCACCATTACCCTCCTGGAAAAGACACCCACCTGGCTGATTACTGCATAAGGTTCATTTCGTCACCATGCTGATGTTGTAAGTACTGAAGATGATGTGGCCGTGGTCGTGGCAGACTGATAAATCATCTCCGGAATTTCACCTTCGAGATCATTCCAAGATCCCCAGTAACTCGAAGGGATTTTTTTTTCCTGTTTTCTTTTGGTGATTGTTTTTTGTTTGTTTGTTTTTTGGTTTGGTTTGGTAACAGTTTAACGGTTTCGTTTTGCTTGGGGGTTGGTGAACCAGGGTCCACCTCACGTGTGTAGCCCAGGTTGGTCTGGAACTCTCATTCTCAACCTTAGCCTCCTGAGTGCTGGAATCCTGGTGTGTCTCCACGCCTGGCTAACACATCATGGGGAATCATTGGTGTTTTAACTCTGTCGGGAATGCTGCTGATGCATTGTCAACCGTGTCAGCTCACTCAAGTCTCACAGTAAACGTCTGAGCAGAGATTTATTCTTAGTTGATAAAGTAGAAGGCTGAAGCTGAAACTGTTGTATGAGCTTGCTGTGTAAAGGCTAATTTTGATAGTCATTTTGATCAAATGAAGAATCATCTAGGAGGGTCTTTGGGATAGGATAGCAGTAAAGGTGCTTGTTACGGAGCCTGAAGACCTGAGTTTGATTTCTGCTACCCACGTGATGGAAAGAGAGAACTGACTACCCCAGATTGTCCTTAGGCCCCTGTATATATATATATATATATATATATATATATATATATATATGTATGTATGTATGTATGTATGCACACACACACAATTTTTTTAATCACCTAGAGATTGAAGGGTACTTCTGGATGGGACTGTAAGGGTGGTACTTGAGAGGATTAACTAAGTAGGTAAAGACTCTCTCTAAACCTGAATGCCAGCGTCACTGGACTAGGGGCCTGGAGGGAATAAAAGGGGTAAGGAGAGAGCCTCCATCTTCAGTGGTTGAGAATGTATGCCTCACCCTCACCGGGAGGTTCTACTCAAGAGCCTGCGGCAAAGCCACAATGGAGCAAACCCTGTGAAACACTGACTCAGAGTAAATCATCCCCTTTAGGTTGTTTCTGACAGTTATGTGGACACAGCTATACAAAAGCCAACTAATACACCTGCCCAGAGACCTGGGTTCAAGCCTAACTGCCCGTGACGCCTCACCCACCTGCCCAGAGACCTGGGTTCAAGTCCAACTGCCTGCGACGCCTCACCCACCTGCCCAGAGACCTGGGTTCAAGCCCAACTGCCCGCGCCACCTCACCCACCTGCCCACAGACCTGGGTTCAAGCCCAACTGCCTGCGCCGCCTCGCCCACCTGCCCAGAGACCTGGGTTCAAGCCTAACTGCCCGCGCCACCTCACCCACCTGCCCAGAGACCTGGGTTCAAGCCTAACTGCCTGCGCTGCCTCACCCACCAGTGAAATTATTATTTAAAGGGTAGATAGCCCTGTGGAACAGCACTTACCAAGCCATGTGTGAGGCCCTATTCCATCCTCCTCCTCCTCCTCCTCCCTCTCTCTCTCTCTCTCTCTCTCACACACACGCACACACGCACACACACACAAACTCATCTCATCTTATTTTCATAAAGAAATAGCATCCTTCTCTGGGAACAGATCAGAAGGAATGCCTGCAGATTTGGATTTTTGAGACATAACCAGAAGACAGCACCTTCAAGTTTATTAATAATAAAA
>CAJQZJ010032004.1:1424483-1458926 GCA_907164525.1 Lophiomys imhausi | reverse complement strand
TGAGACATAACCAGAAGACAGCACCTTCAAGTTTATTAATAATAAAAAAAAATCAAAAAATTACATTCTGGACAAATTTTCCCTTAACACTTTTCAATTTCAACATACAGTTTAAGATAGTAAAACATATTGTATAAAGGAAAGAGGAAACTGCAAGATAAAGTATTTTGACTATAGAACAAGAATAGGCGTGAGAAATCAAGACTGGAGCTGGAAGTTGTCCAGACTTGGCCTTGGGCAGGGCTGTGCTCAGAACGGGGTGGAGGCAGGGAGATCCCCAGTGCCTTCATGAAGCGAATGGGTACTTCCATCTCAGGATGGCTCCGTCTGCACTCACGCTGATGATGTACTGGTTCCCTGGACTTATCCGGATGCCCATGATGTTGCCGCTGTGTCCCACGCCAACATGAGTCACCTCACCCTCGTTATAATCCCAGACTTTGACCAGGTGGTCGTGTCCACCTGAAAGACGATTACACGACATTGCTGACATGAACAGTGGAACAGCCCTGATCTCACATAGCTGTTTCATTTCCAGCACACTCCCCCATGTGCCAACTTGTAAAAAGAAAAATCTGTATTTATATAAAGCTTTTTCTTGATCTAAAAATCTATGTAGGTTGTAGTAAATTTACAGTAAAAAAAAACAAAAACAAAAACAAAACAATACCACCCATGGTTAACCACTAAACACACCCTAATTTTATTTCCTTCCAGCAATGTGAAGGTGTTGTGCACACACCTGTATATGTGATTGGCACCCTGTTATATACAGTTTGATCTCTCAGTCAATGTGCTTATGGAACTTTGGTTTACTTGAAACACTTAAAAACGTCCTGAAGAATCAAAGAGCCTGGAAGGAAAGTGTATTAATGCTGTTCCAGTTTGGTCCTGTCCTGCAGTAAATGTCCCCAGAAAGAGTTGACTCGTTCATGGCAAGGAGCTGAGGCATGGCATTGTTCAACAACAACAAAAAAAGCCCTGGTGGTTAGGACTTGAGTGAAAAAGATAGCAGAGGGGCTGGGAATGACAGTCTACCTATTATCCTAGCACCCAGGAGTCTGGGGCAAGAGTATCACAAATTCAAGGCCAGCCTGGCCTACGTATAGCAAGACCTACCTCAAAACAAAATAAGGACAACCAGAAAGGCAGGGGGAAGCAACTAGAAGGCTCAGGGCATTTAAAGGCTCATTTCTACACCAAAAAAGCAAACCTAGCAATGTAAAGCTTGGCTTTTCTCTGTGTCCTATGCAAATGTCTGCCTTCATTGAAATATGACTTTTGGACTTTTCCAGCCGTAGTGGTAGGCTGTTCCTGGCTGAATGTAACAAAGGTATCCTTGAGATCCTCTACTAGCTCTTCGGATTGCCTCCTACCCAAGAGTTCCTTGTCCTCCAAATAAGACAACCATGGTTTCCTTATCTTATCCAGGACTAACCTGTAACAAAGTGTCCTCCTTCCTGAGTGATATCCATACCATTGATCGACCCAGACAAGGAACCTTCCAACTCTCTGATTACTGATCCATCAAATACTTCCCAGTAAGCAATCTGGAATGCAAGAGAGAGGCATTAGACAGGAGTCAGTGCAGCAGAATCATCCACACACATGCTAACAAAAGATGTTTCCACTTTATATAGAAGGTAGCAAAAATACACCATGGAAGGGGACCAGTTGGAAGTATAAATAGGCCATGGCGAGGGGGTGGAGGAGCCATTTTATTATTTTTAGTATTGGTTTTGAAATTTGCATGCTATTTAAAGAGATGTTGATATGTGGTAAACCTGGGTTGTGACAGAAGGTTTTTTTTGATAAGGCAAAGCAGATTGAGTCTGGTGCAACATGGAAAATAAATAGGAGCCATTGAAGGTTCTGCTCCCCTATCTGAGGAGGAGGGCCACACAGCAGGCCTGGTGGGAGGGAAACTGCTTCCTGGCAGGGTTTGGGGGATGGGGAAGGAGAGATCTGGAGACTGAGTTTTTTGAAGTCCCCCCCCCCCCACCCCCACCGCCTGACCCATGACTGGCCCAGCTCCCACCTATCTTTATCCACCACCAGACTCCAACTTGCCTTTCTGGCCCAAAGCAATGCCATATTCCAGAGGGCAGGGTTTAAAGAAATTGAAAACCTAACCTTGGTCCCTGCCTGGAAATGGAAACCAAGTTGGGAAAGGAAGAGATGGTTGCTGAGAAGAAGAGGCTTTCCTCTGACTGGACTGTCAGTGGAGTGCCAGAGTATCACCCACGGGGCATCAGAGTGCAAATGTGTTCAAGTCCCTGTATAAAATGACACACTGTTTGCATATAACCTATGCATATCCTCTAACTGTATATGGTAATAAATTGTCTCCAGATTGCTTACAATACCGTATCACATCATGTAAACACTACTTGAAGAGCTGTTAATGCTGTTTGGGAAATAATGGCCCCAAAAAAGTCCTGGGCATGTTGAGTAAGGATTGAGTAAAAATGCAGACTGCCCCACACACCCTCTCTTGCCACCCCAAGCAATTTTCAGGCATTCACAGTTGACTGAATCTGAAGACATGAAACTCTGGGCTGTGGAGGGCCACCTGGGCTCACCTTCCTGTCTGTGCCACTGGTGATTATCTGGAACTCCTCAGGGTGGTAACAGACACACTGGAATAGGGTATTGGCCAGGATCATCTGGTTCCTCCTAAGTCGCCTGAAAAGTAGATTCAAAGGCTCTGGAACTCCACTCCCCCTCCTCTAGAAAATGTATTCATTATGCAGTGTGCAGTTGGGCAAGCTTGGAAGGGGTTGGCTTGTCTCTCTGACTTATGCTGTTCACACGGTAGCACTTGGCATTTTGTGGCTTTTTTTTTTTTTTTTTTTTTTTTTTTTGGTTTTTGTCAAAACAGACGTCTGGGAGCTGGAGAGATGGTTCAGTTTTTCAGAGCATGTGCTGCTCTTGCAGAAGACCTGAGTTTGGTTCCCAGAACTGGCATCGGGCCACTCAACTGCCTATAAATCCAGTTCTAGGAAATCTGATGCCCTCTTTTGACTTCACGTGTACAGTCCTTTTTATTTTTATTTTATTTATTTATTTATTTATTTATTTATTTGGTTTTTCAAGACAAGGTTTCTCTGTGTAGCCCTGGCTGTCCTGGACTCACTTTGTAGACCAGGCTGGCCTCAAACTCACAAAGATCCGCCTGCCTCTGCCTCCCAAGTGCTGGGATTAAAGGCGTGCGCCACCACCGCCCAGCTTGCTTTTTATTTTTTAAATAGACTTCTGGCTACTCTGCTCTGTACTTATGTCTCCTCCCATCATCTGCCAGCGATAGTAAAAAGACATGTGCAAATGGTGGTGCCTCTTTCTAAAGACACAGCACGAAACTAGAGAAACGGTAAGTTCCTGAGAGAAGGAAGAAGGTGCTGAATTCAGATCCAACCTACCACCTCTCACATCTTGATTCTCAAGGTCACTGTTGGAGCTGAGTTGGCCACCCTTTCATATGACTGGGCCTGCCCCTATGGATATAGAGTCAGAAGGTTGGGATGGCAGCCCAGAGGTCTGTCTTTAAAACCAGCCTTCCCACTGATTGTTATGTGTGTACATGTTTGAGAACCCCTGCCTTAGTTACCACAGAAAAACTTAAGACTTTTTCAGATTTCGGTGGATTCAGGAATGTGCATAGACTTTTCCAGCTAAACATTTGTAATCTGAAAATTGGAAATCTAAAATGCTCTAAACTCTGAAGCATTTGTCAGTACTAACATGATGCGAAATAAATAAATAAACAAAAAGGTTTTGGGTTTTAGAGGACTTAGGGTTTAAGATTAGGATGCTAAACCTGTCCAAGAAGCCTGGCTATATTGCTTCTTCCAGAGCTGCTGTGCTGGTGGCTGTCTCACGGGCCCAGCTCCTGGCTGAAAATGCACCTTCTGCAATTTCTTCTCATAATGGAAGCTTTCAAACACAGTATTTGAGCTGAGGATTTTTAAAGACTTTTGGCACAAATTAAATATTTCTGCCATACAAAAGCAAGGTGTTAAATATTTGAGGCAGTCACAAGCCAGCCACGGAAATACATTCAGATACCATTTCTCAGTATACAGTTTCCCAGTGGGGAGGTCACGTGTCTGTGGTATAGGCCTTGGACCAGTAACTCCACATGGGAGCTTATTAGATATGCAGAAACACAGGTGCCATCTAAACCTATTCAATGAAAAGCTACATACAGAGCTGGGCACAGTGGTGCTTGCCTTTAATCCCAGCACTTGGTAGCCAGAGGCCAGCATGGTCTACATAGTTCCAGAATAGCCAGAGCTACATAGTGAGACCCAGTTTCAGACAAAAAAGGAAGGAAGGAAGGAAAGAAAGAAAGAAGGAAGGAAAAGGAATTCTAACAAGATCCCCCCAGTGACTGGAGATCCAAGTTGGAGTCAGGTCCATCCAGAAAACAGGCTTGCTTTGCTTTGGGATTTTGTTTTTTTTTGTTTTTTTTTTTTTTGGTTTGCTAACTCACACTCACTCGTGTGTGTGTGTGTGTGTGTGTGTATGTGTGTGTGTGTAGGTGTACACGAATGTGTGTGAATGTGCATGTAGAGGCCAGAAGTTGACATTGGTTGTCTTCTTCGGTCACTCTCCACCTTATGTTTTTTGAGGCAGGGTCTCTCACTGACCCTAGTGCTCACTGGTTCAGCTGGAGCACACTCTAGGGATCCTCCTGTCTCTCTCTGCCTCCCAAGTGCCAAGATTGCAGGCATGCAGCACCAGCCTGGCTTTTACATGGGTTCTGGGGGTTAGAAATCAGGTCCTTGTGCTGCTCTACCAGCTAGACTCTACCCACAGCCCTGCTTCTAGCTTCCTAATATATGAATTAAAAATGTTCTGCTTTTGCCTTCAGTCTTCACTCCCCTCTTTCTGAGCAGGAACAGGTCAACTGGGCGTGGTGACACACACCTTTACTCATGGCCACTTGAGAGACTAATGTGGAAGGATCTCTTGAGCCAATGAATTCAAGACCCAGCCTGGAAAACACAATGGTACCCCAATCTCAAAAATGAAAGAACAAAGCCTTGACCAACTGCACGTCCTTTGTCCCTCGGTACTTATGTCAGCCTCTTTAGACAATTATGCAAAGGCTGTGCATCCCAGGAGTGGTGAACTGGGATGGACTGAAGGAAGATTGGGGGAAAGGATAAGGTTCCAAAATTAAAACACAGCAAAAAAACAAAAGCGAAAACAAAACAACAACAACAAAATGCCAACAGCCAAAACATAAAAAGTCATCTTTGAAAATTCTCTGAATGGCTGGGTGGTGGTGGCGCACGCCTTTAATCCCAGCACTTGGGAGGCAGAGGCAGGCGGATCTTTGTGAGTTCGAGGCCAGCCTGGTCTACAAAGCGAGTCCAGGGCAGCCAGAGATATTCAGAGAAACCCTGTCTCGAAAAACTAAAAAAAAAAAAAAAAGAAAGAAAATTCTCTGAATGGCTCCTGTGATGGAGCTCATGTTTTGGGCTACTTAGTTTGGTGTTGCCATTTTCTTTGGGTCTGTAATTTGCTTACGGTGGTGTAAGCAATCCCGGGGGATTTGGCCAGCTTGGGTGGGGGATGCCCCTCCCAATTCTCCCTCCCAGGGCAGGCTCATGACCTAGCAGGATGACAAGAGGAACTGCCTGCCCCGTAACTTTCCTTGTTAATTTGCAACATTTAGGTTGAATGGATTCACATTAAGTCATGGAAAACTACTTCCCTGTCTGCCCAGAAATGCCTGGTATTTAGTTCTTCCTGGAGACCATGTTTTCCCCACTGGCATCTATGACCCTTGGGCACCCAGGGAGACCAAGGCCTTCTAAGAACCTTTTACTGCTGTGATGGTTAATCTTCAATGTCAAGCTGACTGGATTTAGAATCCCCAAGGACATACACGTGTGGGCACATCTGTGAGGATGTTTCCAGAGAGGGTCAGCTGAGTAGGGAGGGCCCACCTGGATGCACTCACTGTTCTGTAGCTGGGCTCCTGGACCAGATAAAAAGGGAGAATGTGGAGTGGAGCTATGACTCTGGTTGAGAGCACTGGTTGTTCTTCCAGACCAGGGTTCAATTCCTAGCACCCACATGGTGGCTCAAAACTGTCTGTAACCCAACTGCAGGGGATCTGATACCCTCTTCTGGTCTCTGCAGGCACCAGACATGCATGTGGTACATAGACATATACATGCAGCCAAAACACCCATACATGAAAAATAAAAATAAAGTTCCCCCAAATAACCCTTAAGGGAGAAGGCAAGACAAGTACATGTATCTCTCTCCCACCTAACTGCAGACAAAATAAGAGCAGCCACCTCGGACTCCTACTTCATGCCACCCCACCAACACAGACTGTATTCTCAAACTATGAGCCAAAATAAACCCTTTACTCCTTAAGTTGCTTCTGTCAAATACTTTGTCACAACAAGAAAAGAAACTAATACAACCCTCTTTGGGATCTTTGCTTGTGTTCGGGAAAATGCTGGTGTGTTTGGGTTATTGAAGTGTTGTGTTGTCCTCCCTACCCATCCCAGATACCTACACAAGGTCCCAAATGATGCATGTCCCATCGGTGCTGGCAGTGACACACTCCTCATTGTTCTTCTTCACCCTGATACAGGACACAGAAGACTTGTGCTCCTTCAGAGCCTCCTCCAGCTTCTGAGTCTGATAGCCTATCTGCCACACCCTCACCTGTGGGAACCAAAGCACAGGCTAGCCACACAGACCTGGGGCTTTGGAAGGGATCAAAAAAGAGGTGTTTCCATCTCTGCTGGGTACGACTATTTAATTCTCTGTTCCCATCTCAGGCAGGCAGGATGGGAATGCAACACTTCAGGGCAGGGATATGTACAAGACATGTCCATCATCCATGGAGCGAGGACCACGCTGCTACTAATCTCCAGCCCTGCTTCTACTTTCAGCCGAGAAAATGAGCAGGCTCCCACCATGTGAATCAATATTGTAAGGGCTTCTGCTAAAGCCCAGAGGAAGAACCTGTCTCCTCACTTCTGCTGAGCATGGATCTCAAATATTTTATGCCATCAGGAGAGCTCTTGCTACCCAGAACCGTATTTAAACTTTCATATCAGCTGTTCAGTTTAATCACTGGAAACCAACATTATTCAAACTCAGAAGATCAATAGTCATTGTCTTTTTTTTTTTTTTTTAAGGTTTTTCGAGACAGGGTTTCTGTGTGTATCCTTGACTGTCCTGGACTCCATTTGTAGACCAGGCTGGCCTTGAACTCACAGAGATCCATCTGCCTCTGCCTCCTGAGTGCTGGGATTAAAGGCATGCACCACCATGCCCAGCTCCAGTCATTGTCTCTTATATATTGAGAAAGTCTCACTCCATAGCCCAGACTGCTCCTTGGACTTGGGTGAAGTCCTGAGTGTTGGAAGGTATGTGCCACTCCACTGGGGCCCAGTATCCATGTTCTATGGCAAATATTTTCCAGTACCTGTTTATTCTCCTGAAAATGAAATTCATAATTCATACAATTATCTACACACACAATTTTAGAATTTGGGAGTATATATATATATATATATATATATATACATTTATGCATATAGCAACAATTATTGAAAAAAGAGGCCATGAATTTGAAAAAGATCAAGGAGGCATATCTGGGAGAGTTTTGAGGGAGGAAAGGGAAGGAGGAAATGATGTAATTATAATCTCAAAAATGAATTTTTTTTAGAAAATTAGTACAGAGGCTGGACATGGTGGCACATACCTTTAATCCCTGAAACTCACAAAACAGAGGCAGGCAGATCTCTTGAGTTTGAGGCCAGTCTGGTCTTCAGAGCAAATTGCAGGACAGCCAGGGCTACACAGAGAAACCTTGTCTTGAAAAAAACTAATAAAACCTTCTAAAATTAAATAAAAGTCTGTGAAAACTTACTATACGAGGGGGACCTGCAGTGGCTGAATGTGGAGGGATAAGAGTTGAAGGAGGGACCTAGAAAGTCTAACAAGCAGGCAGAACACAATGCAAGTGTAGAGTGTGATTTCTTTCCCCCAAACTGAGCTCAGGTGCCTAGAATTTAAATGGTCAGGGCCAGGACAGGTTTGGGCATCCACAAGACAAATCATCCTGAAGTGATGGATGAAGTGAGGATATGGGTATGTTGACAAATGATAAGGGACTGAACCAAAGCCAGTGGTACCCTCCAGAGGCACAGAGCAGGGGGTACCAGGGGTGGATGTGGCTGGTCCTAATGTCAAAAGCACACAGGCATTTTAAAGAAAGGAAAAGATTTTGTCCTTAAGAGTATTATTGGGGGCTGGAGAGATGGCTCAGAGGTTAAGAACACTGACTGCTCTTCCAGAGGTCCTCAGTTCGATTCCCAGCAACCACATGGTGGCTCATAACCATCTGTAATGAGATCTGGTACCCCCTTCTGGCCCGTAGCCATATATGCAGACAAAACACTATACATAATTAATAAATCTTTAAAAAAAAAGTATTGCGCCGGGCGGTGGTGGCGCACGCCTTTAATCCCAGCACTTGGGAGGCAGAGGCAGGCGGATCTTTGTGAGTTCGAGGCCAGCCTGATCTACAAAGTGAGTCCAGGACAGCCAAGGATACACAGAGAAACCCTGTCTCGAAAAACCAAAAAAAAAAAAAGAAAAAAAAAGTATTGTTATTTCCACTTCCCATGTGCTGGAAGAGCTTCCAGCCCAGCCACTCAGTTCAACCGCCTACATTTTGCCAAGGCTTTCCCCAAGCTGGATTTTTCTCCACTCTGAAAAACTCTTCCTATGATCACTGAGAAGAGAAAGAACACGCCCATGTGGACAAAAACAAGGCTTTGGGATTCAAAAACAAAAGCTAGAGCATAGTGGGGGAGAGTCCCCCCCCCCAAAAAAAAATAAGCCTGTGAATGAAATGTTTTTAGGATCTTCAAAATGATTCAAAGAAAAAGTTGAATGTAGTAACATTAAAACAATAGCCAAGGCTGGCATGGTGGAACACACCTTTAAATTAATCCCAGCACTTAGGAAGCAAGGTGAATCTCTGAAAATTTAAGGTCATTCTGGTTTACATAGCAATTCCCGGCCAGCCAGAGGCCATATGGTGAAATCTTGTCTAACAATTAAAATTAATAAGAACAATATCAAAAATGCCTATGCCAAAGAGTTGATTCTACATCATCTGCTCTAAGAAATAAGATACAGACAACTGACTCAGCTATGGTTCTTGGAGGAAAAGAATGAATCTTGTCAAACTGACCAAATATTAACTCAGATTCACAGCTCAGCTCCAAAAAGACTGTTTTCATGTCTGTATCTTAAACACCCTTTCTGTCCACAGGTAGATTTAATGTCTGTTTAAAGCATTAGAACTTTAATTTATGTTGTATTTTACCATCTCATCAAAATTTTAATTTGATCCTTCCTGAATCCTAGTGCAGCTACATATTTTAAAATGAAATGGAGAGGCTGACAAAATGGCTCAGCAGGGAAGAACACTGGTTGCTCTTCCAGAGGACCTGTGTTTAATTCCCAGTACCCACATAGCAACTAACAATTGTCTGTAACTCCAGCCCCTGGGGGATCCCATGCCCTCTTCTGGCCTCTTGGGGCACTGCACACACATAGTATACATTGCATGCAAACACCCATGCACATAAAAAAAAATTTTAAGAAAATAAAAATGAAAAATGGAGAGCCCCTATGAGTTAATTGCTCTAAATTAAAGAGTTTAGAAAACATGTCATTTTAGAACTGTACCTCCCCTTCTCCTCCACCACTGATGATCCTTTTACAGTCACTGGTAGTAGCAATGGCCGTCACTCCAATCCTGTGAGCACTGTTAATGGTGTACATCAGCCGACCGGTCTCTGGAGCAAAGGCTCGGATTTTTCCATCATCCCATCCTGGCACGAGAAGGAGACAAAAGGCAAGTTGGCCCAGTCAGTATCCGCACCACCTTTCTCTGCAGATTGACACTTTCCTGAATCACCAACGCGAGTGAAAACTGGAAGAAGTGGGAACAGTGGAGGAGTGGCCAGCCCTAGCAGCTGAGAATACTCTGGTGCTCTCATCCCCAACCTCCCAAACCAGTTGCACCTGAGAAGTGAGAGGAAGAAGCGTGGCTGGGTCCAGGCGGCCTGTTCCCATATCACCATGAGTTGTGGACCTCCACCCTCACCCGTGTAGTTGTTTGTTTGTTTTTGGTTTTTCGAGACAAGGTTTCTCTGTGTAGCCCTGGCTGTCCTAGACTCACTCTGTAGACCACACTGGCCTCCAACTCACAGAGATCCGCCTGCCTCTGCCTCCCGACCGCCAGGATTAAAGATGTGCGCCACCACCGGCACTCATGTAATAGTCACCACACCTGGGATGCTTCAGTTCACATTTCCAAACCACCTCTGCGTTCTCATCTGCCCTTTGTCGTTGTCGCTCGAGACAGGGTTTCACTGTGGAGCTCTGGCTGTTCAAACTCTTAGTTCTCCTGCCTCAGCCTCCCAAGTCCACGCCCCGCTATCTCCCCACCTTTAAATCTGATACTTCTGTCCTGATTCTCACCGTCTCGCCGCCTCAGTAAATGTTGTCACCATCCGTCCAGTTGCACAAGCCAAGAACCTCAGAATCACCCTTGATTCCTCTCTGTTCCAAGCACACAACTCACTGCCACAGTCAATCCACCAGGAAGTCCCATCAGCTCTATTAAAAGACCCAGCCTCCATCCTCCTTCCCCTACCTCTGCCGGTGGCGCCCTATTCCAGCCACAGCCTGCTCTCTCCTAAGTCCTCTCAATAGTCCCTTCCCTGCACTCCTCCGTGCAATTAGTCACCTATTAGGAGTTGGGATGCATTTTTTTGTTTGTTTGGTTGGTTGGTTGGTTTTTCAAGACAGGGTTTCTCTATGTAACAAGCCCTGCCTGTCCTGGACTCTGTAGACCAGGCTGGCCTCGAACTCACAGAGATCTGCCTGCCTCTGCCATCCAAGTGCTGGGATTAAAGGCGTGCTCCACTACGTCTGCTGAGATGCACTTTTTAAAAACCAAGTCACCTTCCTGATCAAGATCTCCCTAAAGTTTTCTCCAGTGACCTAGAATTAAAATATGACTTTTAAAAATTAAAGTATGTGTTTTGTGTGTATGTGTGTGTGTGTGTGTGTGTGTGAGAGAGAGAGAGAGAGAGAGAGAGAGAGAGAGAGAGAACATGTGCACATGTAAATGCAGGTACCCAAGGAAGGCAGACGAGAGCATCAGATTCCCTGGACCCGAGTTAACAAGCAATTACAAGCTGCCTGGCATGGGTGCTGGGGACTGAACTCTGCAAGACCAGCATGTATTTTAACCACTGGGTCTTCTCTCCAGCACCCAAATCCAACTCTTTATTCTGCACACCAACTCTTACCTGGCATCCTCTGCCTCTTCGCCTCCTCTTCCTGAGGCCACACCCCTCTTGTAACTAATACGCTCCAGACACACTGACATTCTTGCTCCCCCTTAAATACATCAAGTGATTTTCCACCTCCAGACCTTTGCACTTCTAGTCCCTCTAACTGCATTGCTTGCCCCCAGGTCTGTGTGTGGCCAGCATTTGTTCATCACCTTTATGTGTTCTCTCTTGAGCTTAGTAATTTTATATAGGGCAGTCAAGGTAGATCCCGTTTCAGCAAAGACTTGAGGAAGTAAGGAGTGGAGGGACATGCAATGAAGGGAAGCACCAGGGAGGTGTTTGGAGGAAGAACATACCAGGCCAACCGCACAGCTAGAATACGACCTGCACGCCCTGTGTGGTTGTCGAACAGGGAAGATGCAAGCAGGGCAGGGGAGGGGAGCACCTGGCATGTGATTCCTGGGACTTTGTCTTGGGGTGGGGGGGGAGAAGAGTTGAAAAATTCCAGCCAGAGGCAAAACCTAATTTAACGTTTTAAAATAGATCATTGGTTTCTTTGTGGAGAACCGACTGGGGAGAAGGAGATTGACTGGTGGGCAAGAGTACAGGTAAACAGGCAACAGGAGCTACTGGACTGAGCTAGAAGAATGGGCGACAGCAAGGACAAGGGTGGAGACAGTGACCAGTGATGGGCCTATGGCCGCCCTTTGAGATGGAGCCACTGGAGCACATAGATAGAGGTATAAGAGAAACAGAGTAGGGGTAGGGGTGACTCTAAGATCCCCTTGTCCAAGGACCTGTCAGTTCTGGGTTGAAAGGCATGGGCTCCTATGGCTGTTTTAATAGCTTCACTCAGATATACTTGGTTTTCTCCTGATGTAAACCAATACATTTATTTTTTTACTACTGGGGAAATTTGATAGAGGTTACTCATAAGATGATATTGAGAAACTATTGTTTCATAGGAAAATATTTTTAGAGATATATACTGAAATATTTAGAGGAGGAATAATGTGGTATCTATAGTTTGGGAGGGGGTTGGTTTCTTAAGTCAGGGTATCCTGTAGACCAGGCTTACATCAACCTTTCTATGTAACCAAGAATGATTTTGAACTCCTAATACCCCTGCCTCTACCTCCCAAGTGCCAGAATAATAGGTGTTCACCACCATGCCTAGCTCATGGTATCTATTATATTAAAACTTAAGTTTGGCACAAATTGGTTTTTTTGTTTTGTTTTGTTTTGTTTTCCAAGACAGAGTTTCTCTGTCTAGCCCTGGCTGTCCTGGACTCACTTTGTAGACCAGACTGGCCTCGAACTCACAGAGATCTGCCTGCCTCTGCTGGGATTAAAGGCGTGCAACACCAAGGTGTGCAACACAAATTGTATTTTAAATTTTTCTTTTTAAGGACTGGAGAGTTGGCTCAGTGGTTAAGAATACTGGCAGCTCTTCCAGAGGACCCAGATTCAATTCCTAGCACCCACGTGTCTGTAATTAACTCCAGTTACAGGGAACCCAGTGCTCCCTTCTGTCTCTGTGGTTATCAGGCAGGCATGAGGTACTCAGACAAAACACCCATACACATAAAAATAAATAAATAGCCGGGCATGGTGGCATACGCCTTTAATCTCAGCACTTGGGAGGCAGAGGCAGGCAGATCTCTGTGAGTTAGAGGCCAGCCTGCTCTACAAAGTGAGTCCAGGACAGCCAGGGCTTCATTACACAGAGAAAACCTGTCTTGAAAAAAAAATGTAAATAAATAAATGAAAAGAAAAGTAAATGTATGTTTAAAATAAACCTTTCCCAGCACTTGGGAGGTAGAGCCAGGGAGATGAGGAGCTCAAGGCCATCCTCAACTACACAGCAAGTTAAGACCAGTGAATGAGATCCTTAGAACAGCAACAACAATGAAGCAAAACAAAATAACCTGCATGCAAGGAGGTGTGTGCATGAATGTAAAACTAAAAAGAATTCTTTGAAGCATTTCTTAGTTTGCGTTGGATTTTTCTTTCTTAATACAAACAAGTTCTAAGCCAAGTCCTATACATACTAAGCCTCCAATATTTTTCCTACTGAGAAAAATATCTCTGGTAAGTGGAGTATTTTGAGAGACATAGTTCTTCCCAGCTAGAAAACCTCCTGGGTAGAAGGGAACTCCAAGGAGAGACTACACCCTAAAGTAGGTTCTCAGTCTGTGGGTCATGACCCCTTTGGGAATAAACCAACCCTTTCACATGGGTCACATATCAGATATCCTGCATATCAGATATTTACATTACAATTCATGACAGTAGCAAGCTTACAGTTATGAAGTAGTAACAAAATAATTTTATGGTTGGGGGTCACTATGATATGAGGGCTGTATGAAAGGCTCGGAGCTTTAGACAGGCTGGGAACCACTGCCCCAAGGGAAGGAGAGTGGATGGCAGAAGACTGTCCCTGATGATCCACATGCAGACATTAGTGCAAAATATGGGTAACAAGAACTGGAACCTCAGCCAGAACCTGGATCCAAACCTCCATTGGAAGCGACTACCAGATTTTGTGTTGTTTTGTTGCTGGCTTGAGAAAGGGTCTCATGTAGCACAGGATGGCCTCTAGAACTCAAGGAGAGCCTTCACCTTGTAAGCATGTGCCACCACAAACATCCTGTTACCTGAGATGATGCTCTTGCCGTCTCTCATGAAGTCGATGCCATGGCAGGTCATGTTGGGCACAGTGATCCGAAGCAGCTCCCGGTTGGACATTGTATGCCACACCCTGATGTCTTTCTTGGCACATGTAGCAAACAGCTCAGCAGTACCACTACAAAGAAGTCATGGGGGATAAGATAGGCAGCCACCAAATATGCACAGCGTCCGGTATGCTCTAGGCATCAAATGTGCCTCATAAGGATGTGAGGCAGGGTGCCCTGTGGGTACCAGTTACCTAAAGGTGTTATTTAGAGATTTCTAGTGTAGAGAGACACTCAATTCTTCACATCCTCTGTGGAGAAGCTTTTGTAATCTTTTCACTCTTGAAAGAGTTGGGACAAAGTTGTTTATAAAGAGAAAGTCGATTTGAAATCTTTCTAAATCTTGATATGCTAGAGGAATGGTCACATTTCTTTATTTTAAACTATTTTTTGGGGGGGGGTTGATTGACGTCCACACAAATATCTCTGTGTATGTGGTATGTATCAAGATTAGTCTGTAGGCCTGTATACACCAAGTAGCATTTCTTGAGGTAAATATATCCATGGAATATCTTTATTTATATAGGAAATTCCAATGAAGTTGAAGTCTTATTAAAATTACAAAGAGAAAATGGCAACACAGTAAATTTCACATTTATACCCTTTTTTGTTTAGTTCTGAGAAAAGAAGAAATCTTGAATAAAGAAAAGTATCTCTGAGTAATTGGTCAGTCAAGCTGGGGGAAAGGGCCACTTGTAAATGAGATATAAATTACCAGGATGTCAGATGGCTCTAGTTTTTGTAAGAAAGGGAGTGCTGTTAGGGTAAAAGGGACCATCTCACGCATAAGCATAAAGTTCTACTTAGTCTCTGGGAACACCAAAGCTGACCCTGATCTAAACACTTCTCAAGCAATTTTCCATTTCATCTTAAACATGTTTCAAAAGATATGAGAGTCTCTCCTATTTTAAGGTTTACTCGATTTAGAATTAATAGGGAAAAAAAACAAAACAAAACAAGTAGATCCTTCTGCATACTTTGAGTGGGATTCAGCGTTGAAAATAGGTGGGAAGGAAAAACTCCTAAGAGTCATCCTCTAACCCCCACATGTGTCCCATGGCACACATGTACCTGTATAAACACACACACACACACACACACACACACACACACACACACTCAAATAAATGAATAACGTGTAAAAACAACAAAGAAAATGAAGCCTTGCAAACCCCAAATATGTTGGCATTTACATAAAATCGAAAATACAGTTATAAGAAATATCCTCATAGAGGCTGGAGAAATGCCTCAGTGGTCAAAAACACGTGATTCTCTTACAGAGCACTTGAGTTTGGTTCCCAGAACTCAAGTTGGGTAGTTTACAACCTTTTGTTAACTCTAGGACCAGGAGATCTGATACCTTCTTCTGGCCTCTGTGGGTATGTATACACACACACACACACACACACACACACACCAGAGACAGAGAGACAGAGACCAAAATCTTTAAATATATCCTTATTTTTTAAAAAATCACTAAAACCAGAAAACTTTATAGTGTGATTCCATAAAACTCCTTAGAAAGAGGGAAAATTGAACCTGGTAAGAAAGTGACTCGCTTTCCAATAAAGATTCGCTTTAGAGGGAAGCACCAGCTTCCCCCCTTAAAAAAACAAACAAACAAACAAGCTGGGCGTTGGTGGCGCACGCCTTTAATCCCAGCACTTGGGAGGCAGAGGCAGGCGGATCTCTGTGAGTTCGAGGCCAGCCTGGTCTACAAAGTGAGTCTAGGACAGCCAGAGCTGTTATACAGAGAAACCCTGTCTCGAAAAAAACCAAAAAAAAAAACAAACAAAAACAACAACAAACCCGGAAGACCTGAACTGGAAAGACTGGGAAGCAAAGCTGCAGCTCATTGTGTTGGGGACTGAGTTCTGAAATAGGCTTGCATCTGCAGCACAATGATCTTGGTGTCCGAAGTTCAAGCTAAACACAGAAAGCTCAGAGCAAACACTGTCTGGCCAACCTTATGGAACAGACTTTGCTAAATATAATACTGTGTACTTCAAAACCAAGTAGTGCCACACGGTGACTCAAGGTCCTTTTTAATATCAGAGCTGCCGATGGATAGTTGTCCTGGGTGAGATTATGAGGAAAAGCAACCGTTACAAACCAGGAGCCCTCATGTCCATCACCTTAAAAAAAAAAAAAAAAAAAAAGGCAAAGCCTGCCAGATCAAGAAGATTCGGGGACACAACACTGGACTGGAGCATGGAAACAGATGTTGCTGTGCGTGGTGGTACCTGCCTGTGATGCCAGCACTCAGCCACACAGAACCAGGAGGATCAGGAGTCAAGATCCCAGCCAGCCTCGGATATGTGAGGCCCTGTCTTAAACAAAATTCAGCTTGACAAAAGGTACTCCAGTGATCCCCCCCCCGCCCCCCCCAGGTGGCATTGAGAAGTCATAGAAAAGCTCTTCTGAATGTGCCTTTTCAATGATGGATTTACTTAAGAAGGCAGCATTTTACATTTATTTAGTTTTGTGTGCACATGTGCGCTCAGTTACAGCAGGAGTGTGGAGGCTGGAGGGCAATTTGTGGGAGAGGTTCTGGTGCTCTATTGTGTGGGTCCAAAGGGTCGTCTAAACTCAGCTTGTCAGGCAAGTGCCTTTACCCAATAAGCCATCTCACCTACCTAAAGCCAGCATTAAAAAAAAAAAAAAAAAATCCAAACTAGAGGAAGGAAAACCCAATGTAACTTTGAGGTGAAGGCAATTTAAAAAAAAAAAAAATCCAAAGGAAGGCTGGAGAGATGGCCAGCAGTTAAGAGCACTGGTTGCTCTTCCAGAAGATCCAGATTCTGATTCCTGACACCCACATGGTGGCTCACAAAAGTCTGTAACTCCAGCTCCAGAGAATCTGATGTCCTCTTCTGGCCTCTGCAGGTATTGCAGGCAATGTGGTACAAAAGACATACATACATGCAGCTAAGACACCCATACCCTCAAAGTAAAAATAAATAAATCTTTATTTATTTCATCTAACAAAATAATTCAGTACACTTGAAAAGTTTGATCAGGAAGGTAATTATATTAATGAATTCTGAGAGCATTTGGATAAGATAAAATTCCCTTGCACGCTGTATCAAATCTCTATATTCTACTTACAATGGAAAGACAATGTCCTGGACAGCTTCAAAGTGACAAGTGGCAATGAGAGTCTCTTTGAAATCGGTGAAGTTAACTCGATAGATGTGTGATTCTTCTGTTCCTACAAAAAACTGGTGTCCCTCTCCCCGGAGTGTGATGGACGTGACGCCACCTTGCAGCTGAATTTTCCTGTGGGGAAAGACACAAAAGTGAAGCAGAGTCACTCAGCCAGTGAGCGTTCGCCTGTCTGACTGCAGAGGACATAAACCAGCCATGGTGTGGGACAGGCCCTCACGGAAGTGACACAGCTGGGAACACTTGAGTTATTCACAGTGTTGCACACCCGCAAGCAGAAGGGAGGGGGTTGTCAGTCAGGGAAGTCTATCAGGGAAATGTGGTCTGACTGAGATGCTTTGCATAAGGCAGGAAGGCTCATGGGCACAAAAGGGCAGGGCAACCTGTTTCTGAAAGATTAGGGGTAGGCATTGTGTTCTTGGTGTCATGTCTCAGTATAGTGCCCATAAAGTTATGTACTTATGTAAAAGGGCGCTGTGCCTCTGGGTCACAAAGAATAGCTTAGGTTTGGTTTAACATGAACTTTTTCACAGGAAAGAAACCACTAGGTCTTGTGATTCCATCTACACATTTAATAGCAAGATGAAATTCTTTAACCAGATACGTTTTTCTTTTCAACAGGGCCTCACTGTGTAGCCCTCAATGGCTTGGAACTCTGTGTAGACCAGGCTGGCCTTGAACTCAGAGATCCACCTGCCTCTGCCTCCTGAGTGCTGGGATTAAAGGTGTGAGCCACAATGCCTCGCAAATATGCTTCTTCCAGTATCATAGTTGTGGGATTTAAGTGGACCTCTCACTTGCGGGTCTCCACCTCCCACAGCTCTGTGCGGTCCAGAACTTACTTGATGGGTTTGTAGTTGGGGCTTTTACAGAACATCAGCAAGCCAGCTCCAGAGCCGACCAACAAACCACCCATCTTCAGGCACCGGATGGCTGACACTCCCTGGGGGAAAGAAACCATGCTGTGAGAGGGCCAGAGGATGTTGTCATTAAAAATCAATGCAACACCTGACGCAAGGGAGCCTGACTGAGGCCTCTTCGGGGCTGCACCTACAGTTTGGTGAAGATTGTGATGTACCTCCAGGCTAGCCAGGAGCGTTCAATGCCAACCACACAGTCATATCTTAGGAAGTAGCCTTCCTGGTCCTGCACCAAGTAGGCAAGGCCCACCATCCTTCCTCCCTGAGCTCCACTGTGCATTTGAACATACTGTATATTAGTGCTCATACAGCCATCCACTCGACTTTCAGGTACAGCAGGAGGCATAAGCACAGCTTGAGCAAGCTACTTCCTCGGTTGCCATGGTTTCCACCAGAACTTAAGTCATATAAATGCAGGGTCCATGTGACATCCAAAGGCAGCACAGAAGAGTTCGCACTGTTTGGCCACTGTATTTTCTGAGCTAAGGCATATGGTATACAACCTTACCAATAGTTGGAAACACATTCAAAATTCCAGACAGTCTTCAAAAATATGGAAGAATGACCGCCAGTTCATAGTATGCTCTATAAGGTTCTAATTTAAAATGTGCATGACTGCCATGGTTTGAGTGTATCCCTCCCAACAAGTGTCTGTGATGGAACCTATACCCCAATGCAACCGTGCTGGGAAATAGAGCCTTATGATTAGCTCACGACCCAGGTATGGTAGGGCACACCTTTAATCCCAGCAATTGGGAGCCAGAGGCAGGTGGATATGTGTGAGTTCCAGGCTATCCAAAAGAAAACCCTATCTCAATAAACAAACAAACAAACAAACAAATAAATAAATAGATAGATCATAAAGCCTCTGTTCCCATGGATGGTATTGGTTATAAAGAGTGGTTTATCCCTAAAAGTAAATTTAACCCAGCACTGAAATGCTTATCTGTCTGTGCTTCTAGCTACGTGGAAGGCTCAGAGAGGAAACCCACTCGATCCCCAGACTTAGTAAAAAGTGACTTGCTCTTTCGCTGTAGGGTATCTTCATATCCTGCCTTTCCTCATGGGATGATGTGGCCCACCGTCCTTCACCAGATGTTAAAAGCCCCAGCCTCCAGATCATGAACTGAATGAACTTCCACAGTTTATAAACCAGCCAGTCTCCAGCATTCTGTTATAGCTATGCAAAATCAACCAAGACGATGGCTAATACTGTATTTGAAAACATTCAACATCTACAGCTAATGACTTGATAAGCTTATGTCTTAATGAGTTCTGAGGGCTGGGATTACAGCCTAATATGATTACAGTGCTAGCAAGCATAAGGCTCTGGATATAATTGCCACCATCACAAGAAAAAAACAAAACAAAACAAAACAACTGAGGTTTAAATACTGAAAAATAAATATATCCTCTTAAGTTTTTCAGCCGGATTTTGCCTGTTCTGACTTGAAAGGCACTCCACGGTTTTGAGAAGAAAAGCAAGGGTTGGGGAGTGAGAAAGCAGACACAGCATCCTTGTGCGTTAGCAAACAAGTCTTTGCCAAATATGTTCCCACTCGGTGGTTTGACCTCTCAGCTATTGGCGATGCCTTCTGCAAAGCTTAGACTCTATGTTAACGAGGTCCCGCTTATAAACTCTGGGATGGCTGTGACAGTTGTCACCTTGTCTACGTCTGGAATCAACTAATACCCAGCAACTACCCACGCCCTTAAAGGACTTTCTTGATTGGGTCATTTGAGATGAGAAGGCCAACTCTCAATCTGGGCCACACCTTCTGGTGGCACACCCTATGAAAGGACAGAAGAAAGAAGTTTTTGATATTTGCCTGCTCCCGCCCTCACTCGTGCTTGCAAGTTCGTTCGTCTATCCTGTTCCTGAGCATTCCTTTGCTGGCATTGGAGCCGCCTTCTTTCTTAGGGATCTACTGCAGAATGAAGACTTTCAGCTCTCTAGGACTCCCTGGGACTCCATCACTAAGCTGGGACTGAGACATTCAGTGTCGTGGACTCAATGACTGACTACAAGATGGTTGGCCTTCCTGTCAGGAGACAGCCATTGTCCATTGGATTGGATTGTCTTTGCTCCTCTGTCAGGTAATATTAAGAATATTTGTATAGGTCTGTTTCTGAGCTATTTTATTTCACCTGTCTATTTTTTTTTTTTCATTAAAACCACACTGTCTTTATTACTGTAGACTTACGGTAAGTTTTGGAATCGGGCACTGTAACTCCTTCAACTTAGCTCTTAGGTGGAGTACTGGCCCTTCCGGATCATTTGCTGCTTTTTATCACTGTTAGAATCACTTTTTCAGCATCTATAGGTAACTGTGGGTTTAGGTCATGATTATATTAAATCTGTAAATCCAGTTGGAAGAACCGGCTCCCCACCCAACACTGTGTGTGTGTGTGTGTGTGTGTGTGTGTGTGTGTGTGTGTGTGTATGTGTGTATGTGTACAGACTCTCATGTAGCTCAGGCTGGTCTTGAACTCACAATATAGCCAAGGATAACTGTAAACAACTGATCCTTTCGCCACCTCCTCCAAGTGCTGGGAGTCCAGGTGTGAGGCCACCAGAGCAAGAGCTAACATTTAAACAATAGTGAGTCTCCCTCTCTACAAACACACTTTCTATTTCTTCTCTGATTACTTTCATTTGGTTTTGTTGCTTTCGCACTGAGACCTTGTAAAACATCCTGTTTTCATTGTGACTGTTATCATCACCATCACAGTCAACTTCTTCTACCGTATATCCATCTAACAGGCCAATTTTGAACCATGAGACGTCTTTGTCTCTCTCTCTTTAGGG
The DNA here is from genome assembly GCA_907164525.1 of Lophiomys imhausi. NCBI lineage: Eukaryota > Metazoa > Chordata > Mammalia > Rodentia > Muridae > Lophiomys > Lophiomys imhausi. The sequence continues at coordinate 1,437,937 of CAJQZJ010032004.1, read as the reverse complement.
ATTGTAAGGGGAGTTAAATTAGTATAAATTAGATTTAGTAAATATCTAGGGGGTTCTGGTACAGTCTCTTAATCTGGGGCATGAAGATCAACTTGGCGGGCTGGAGAGATGGCTCAGTCATTAAAGGCTAGTCTCACAACCAAAAATATAAGATCAACTTGGCTGTGGGCAATTAGCTCATCAGCTTATGGACTAAAAACAAGGATGAAGTCAGGTGAAATGAGGGGAGTCTCTATGGACTAAAAACAAGGTTTATGGCCTGGAATTGTTTCCAGCTGCTAAGTGGGCAGAGCCCAGATTAAGCTGAAGCAGGTGGAACAAGGAGAGATCCTATTTAAGGACAAGTGGATGAGCCGGGGGAGCCCCATGCTAGAGAGCTCTGATGCTAGCAAGTCCTCATGCTAGAAAGGACGAGTGGTTTGTATCCTCTGATGGAGAAAGTGCTAGTGGACTGATGGCCAGATCTCCCTGAGGCAGAAAGAAGCTGGTGAGCAGAGAAAGCCTCAGCAAGACAGCAAAAGGCCAAAGACTAAACCTTGTGGCTCAGCTTTTGCCTAGAGGGGTTTGACCTGTCCGAACAAGTGGCCTGAACGGAAGTGTGGCCAGCTTTAAAGACTGAAGCAGAGCAGCAGAGTTGCTGATATGAAGGAAATAAGTTTGCTTACAGATGGCTGAGGTCTTCCAGAGAGAAGAAAGCCTCAAGCCTTATTTAAGGTGAAGCCGCCATAGCCAATTTACCCTGACGGATCTATGTCTGAGATATTCCAGAAGAAAGACTGCTAAGTGCATTAAAGGGTCTACCACAGAGACTGTGTTCCTGATGACTGAAGACCTGCCCCAGAGACTGTATCCTTCTAAAAGGTTATGAAAATAGTTGTAATAATTATCAATAGGTTTAGTGGTTAGGTCATAGGGGTTGTAGTCATTCTTAGGGTTAGTAGTTAAGTGAATGTTTATAAGTGAATGTAGTTATCAATAAATACATATTGAATAATTAAAAGTTCGTTTTCAAGGGATCCAACATTTAAGTAGAGTTTCAAAATGAATCACTATCCAAAGTCAATGCCAGTTGATTTTCCAACAAAGCATCTTCAGTACCACCTCTTATCTTTTCATCCCTCAAGCAATCTTTTCTTTCCAACTACATGAAAGCTGAGCTGGGACCACTGCATTGTGGGATTAATCATCAGTCCTGAAATGATCAGCAGTGCAGGAATTGGTAGGAGGTTATGGACCACAGGTTTAGGGGCACTACCACAGCCGGCATCCGCTTTGTAGGCGGTTAGCTCACAAATTCTGTTCAGGCATTAAAAACAAAACAAAGGAAAACAAACCATGCCTATGAGTAGTTATCAAGCAGTGTTTTCAAATGGCCTTTAGAACTGGCAGGGCTCTAGGCTATGTCTCCCTTTCCTCTGATTGGCCTTATTTTATCTGCTTAATATTAGAGTCAGTTTCCCCTAAATACTTTGAAAGGTGTTAATCTTTCACACTTTGATCGCCTACAGAATTATTTCTAAATACTCCTCTTTCTGTAGTATCTGTATCACGGCTTCTCTTTTTTTTGTGTGGATTTCTTTAAAAGCTTGAATATTAAAAGATGATATGATTAAGGAAACTGACATTTTCCCAAGAGGACTGCATAGTATTTCAGTTTCTTGAGAATGTCTGTTAAGTGGGAAAGTAGCTGTGCTTCCATAGGAACCATCTGTTCTGATATCAGGAATGAGACAGGCAGGTGCGGCAGGACTTAAGACTTAACACACAAACTTTCCAACTCAAATTATAGTGGAAGCGACCCTTGGAAACTTCCAGGCATGTTAGAGATAGCTGTCCTTACTGTGTAAGGTCATCATTCAATGGCGGCTCTTTTATTTTTGTCTAAATGTTAGCATTGCTTACTGGAGTTTTGATAAGAACTATTGGGAATTCTGCAACTATGCACTTTTGATTTCCTGGACTGATGAATGATGTATAGCAGCATCACTGAGGCTAAAATCTGAGATCTACTTATTAGAGTTGAATATACACACACACACACACACACACACACACACACACATACATAGATCAAAAAACACACCTCTCTCATAGATGGCAACTGGACTAGAACCAATGTAGTCTTAAATCATAAAGAGAGTGAGTCCAGGACAGCCAGAGCTGTTACACAGAGAAACCCTGTCTCGAAAAAAAAAAAAAACAAAAAACAAAACAAAACAAAAAAGAAACAGATCTTGTACTTTGAAGAGGGGAAATGGGCAAGGCTCTGAAACCCTAGAGTTACACCTAGGAATGTCTTTGCCCTGAAGAGAACCAGCGAGTAGGCTTGGAGAACTGGCTAGGGGAGCTTGGCCAGACTTGGGTGAGGCTTTGCATGCATTGCTAATTTGCCTTTTTTTTTTTTTTTTTTCTCCAGCAGACTTTTCCTTAATAAAAGTCTGTGCTGTTAGCAGAGGGAAGAAAATGACAGGGAGGATGGGACATACCTTGATGGGTCTACTCACCAAGCTGAATTTGTCCTTCATAGGCCCAGTGTCTGCCAGCAGTTTGGTCCTGGGGTTCAGTTTTAAAATATCCCCGGTTGTGGTGCCAAGGTAGAAAAAGCTGTCATCACCAGCCATCTGGGGGGGGGGGTCAGAAAGAGAAACCTGAAGACCTGAGTCTCCCCAGTGGTCTATGAAGCCCCCAGTTAGGGGGGGAGATGCAATTCCATTATGACTGACGAAGAAGCTCATGGCAGCATCTGTTTCCCCAGACTCAAGGATAGGTCAGCACAGCTATGAGAGGAACAGGGTCAGGGCCACCCCATAGCTGGAGTAGATGTTGGACTATGAATTACACTTGACACTCATTTGGGTCTGGTGCTAACATGCATGACCAGTGCCAACTGCTGAGTCACCTCCAAAGGGCTCTTGGGATAAAGACATGCTTCTCCTACACGTTTGCTTTATCTCACAGTTTCCAAAGGCTATGTCCATAGAGAGCACTATGCATTTAGAAGGAGGAATAAGGGGGCTGGAGAGATGGTTCAGCGGTTAAGAGCACTGGCTACTCTTCCAAAGGACCAGGGTTCAAATCCCAGGCCGTTCCCAGCTGTCTGTAATTGCTGGGTGTGGTGGCACACACCTTTAATCCGAGCACTAGGGAGACAGAAGCAGGCAGATCTCTGTGAGCTCAAAGACAGCCTGGTCTATAGAGTGAGTTCCAGGACAGCCAGGGCTACACTGAGAAACCCTGTCTCAAAAAAAAAAAAAAGGAAGAATAAGTCAATGGAGCAGAGAGCACCATGAATGAATTATGACTCCACATTCAAACATTAATGACATCTCTTTGTGAAAGAGTCTGCATTTCAACAATGCATTTTACTATCAGACACTTTATTTCCAAAGGAAGAAGTAGTGCTGGTGGCAGAGGAGGGGCTGTATGCTCTCACCATCACCTGGCCACCCTGCTTTCCCTCCAGGTTGAGCTTCAGATGTCTGATGGGTCCCTGTAAAATGGGGCCTCTCAGTGCTGCACAGCTCCTTCCCGGCAGTGGTGCTCCCTGTCTGAGCGGTACCTCCTCCTCAACATTCCACAGGTCTATCCTTCCTCCCTAGCCAGGCTCCTCCGTGCGCACAGCCCCGCCCCCCAGGCCGTCTTCAGGCACTTGCACTAATAGTTACTCAGCCTACCAACACTTGAAGTGACACTTACTCCAGTACTCATGACTATCCTTTTCATCTGTCCTGTTTGGCACTCTGTCGGCCGGATTTTCCTGTTTGGGAGATCCAGTTCCCACACTCTAATTGTCCCGCTACAAAGAAAAATCACAGTCAAATGGATACCCTTTCAAACATTGGTCCACATCTGTTAGGGTATTCCCACCCCGACACACTCTTGAAGGAGAAACTGAAAGGGAGAGAAAGAAACGGTTTTGAGGATTTGTACTTTTATAAGCCACTGTTCAACTTGAGAACTGTCCTCTCAATCTCACAGCAACCCTAAGAGGTAGGTCTCCTGATCCCTGACTCTCCAAGTGAGGTGGAGCTTACGCATAACAGAACAGGACTCATACCCAGCTCTGTTGTGCATTGACATGCATGCTCCTCCCACTGTACTGAAAATAAACATGTATAAAAACAAGCAAATAAGCCGGGCGGTGGTGGCGCACGCCTTTAATCCCAGCACTTGGGAGGCAGAGGCAGGCGGATCTTTGTGAGTTCGAGGCCAGCCTGGTCTATAAAGTGAGTCCAGGACAGCCAGGGCTACACAGAGAAACCTTGTCTCGAAAAACCAAAAAAAAAAAACAAGCAAATAACCCAGGTGTAGCAAAGCCTTTACTGTCAACATGGAGGGCACAGAAACTGGCAGGTCTCTGACTTTGAGTCCAGCCTGGTCTACATAGTAAACTCCAGGACAGCTAGGGCTACATAATGTGGCCCTGCCTTGAAGATTAGTTAATTAATTAATCATGCAAATTAATGTAGAACAAGCCAGGATTCTTCATTTTCAGTGTTTTCAATCTTATTGACAAGTAAAATTACATATACTTATGACATACAGTATGATGTTTTAATACATGAATACAGTGTGGAATGGTTAAATTAAACCACTAAGCATGTGTGTTACCTCACTCATCTCTTCATAGTAAAAATACTTGAAATCCACTCCCAGAAACTTTTCAGTGTTATTTAATATATGCTGTGTGTGTATATTGTTATGAAGTGTAGACACCATGGTGTACGTGCACTGAGTGTCCATCAATAGATAAATGAAGAAAGTGTGCATATCTACAAAGGAAAACTGTTCAGTCTTCAGAAAGGTGGACATCTGGAGAACATCAGGCTAGTTGGAATAAGCCGGTCACAGAAAGACAAACGTTGCCTGATCTCACTCACGCGGAATCTAGATGGAATGTACCAGACGCTAGGGTGGGAGAGGGAGACTGGAAGATGTTGGTTCAGGATGCCAGATCTCAGTTGGGAGAAATAACTCAAGGTGTTCAGTTGTATAGAAACACTTAAAAGGGTGAAAAAAATTTTTTTCCTTTTAGCAGCAGGATCTCATGCAGCCCAGGCTGGCCTCAGACTCACTGCATAACTAAAGTTGGCCTTAAAATGGTTTCCTGTGTTTATTAATTGCTGGGATTACAGACATGCACCTTGTTTAATGGAGGGTATTTTAATTTGGAGATTCCTGTCTCCAGGAAAAGAGAAATGAGACAAAGAATGTAAAAGTTTAAGGTAGTAATTAATGCAGCACTTAATATATGGCTGGCACTTCACCACTGCATGTTGAATTCATCTGTATTAATAATTATGTAATAGTAATTACAATACCAAGGTGAATATAATCAAAATACATTGCGTGAAGTGAAAATTTCAAGGAATCAGTAAAAATACTATTTTTTAAAAAACAAGAAAGCTGGGTGTGGTGGCGCACGCCTTTAATCCCAGCACTCGGGAGGCAGAGGCAGGCGGATCTCTGTGAGTTCAAGGCCAGCCTGGTCTACAAAGTGAGTCCAGGACAGCCACGGCTTGTTACACAGAGAGACTCTGTCTCAAAAAACAAACAAACAAACAAAAAATAGTTCTACCAACTTTTAGAAAGTATTAATTAGAATATGCCAACTTTAGTTTTTCTTTATTTTTAGCCTACATAATTGTAAACATAGTAAATGCTCAAGGAATATTTAAATGTGTTTTTTCAAAGTGGAGAGAGAGAACAAGAGCACTGGCCCACAGTCTTGCTGGTAGATATTGTGTGGATGCTGAAACACTGGGATGTTTGGGCCATCTCAGGGAGACCATACAATGTAACACACAAAACCATGATTGTGATAGAGAAACCAGGTATTCTGGGGTCACAACAGAAATCTTACTTAATGTAAACATTCCCAGTTCTGGTGTGAACGTGAAATTGAAGCCAACTTGGAATACAGATGATCCAAAAAAGATTGTTTCCTATAAAACTTCTAGTTTGAATGTGGAAAAATGCTACCTGCAGACATCAGAACCAAAGAACCCAGACCCAGCAGAACAGAGACCAGAACCGCAGCTGAAGAGCTTCAGTTTGGGCAGAAAGAGCAGGGTAGGGTCTGGACATGATTTGCCTGACAGGGTGGGTTTCCGAGGCTGCCAAGGAATTTACTGCTTCTCAGTGAGTCCTTTCTCACTCAGCCATGGAACAAATGCAGTGTGTGAATATGTGTGTGTATCCCAAGGTGGGGACAGGAGACGTTACAGAGGCGGAGCAGCACAGATCCTTCACTCTGGCTGAAGAGGGAATGAACAGTCTGAACCTTTCATGGATGAGAGATAACAGAGGGATTGCAGAAATAGTTTCAGTGAACTCATCCTTCTGCCTTCTAGCTTATGATTTCTTCCCTTTAAGCCGGTGGGTGACGTGGGAAAGGACATTTTTTGTGTCTGTTTCACCTTCCCTTCAGGACACCACGCAGGGCTCTGATTGCCAATTTGTACATTAATTTATGCTGTGGGACAGATGGAGGTTCTGTTCAGATGTTCAGCTCGTTCTCCGTAAGCTGGCTGAAGTTGATCCTGCGCCTAATATCTTAAACATTTGAAATATCCTGGCATGGTTCTTTTGAAAAATATCACTTCATTAGACCTAAATCAAAAGCAGGTGGTAAGAAATACCAGGAAGTGAATTTGTGCAATTGTGCAAATTACTTGGCGAGCATGGATCAGAATCCTGTCTTTTCAGTGACTAAAAGAATCCTAAGAAGCGTTTGGGGCCAGTGAGGTGGCTAAGTGGGTAAAGGAACTTGCTGCCAAGCCTGAGTTCAATTCTCAGGACCTATATGATGGAAGGGGAGGACTGACTTCCGAGAGTTGCCTTTTGACCTCCATATGCTTGCTTGGCACACGCATGGACACACATATACACAATAGGTAAATAAATGTCTTAAAATGTTCTTTTAGGCAGAGTTTAGCCATTCAACAGAATCTTTCCCCAACAGCATTTTCAAAGAAACATACTTAAAATACACCCACCTGAAAGGACGTTTCAGTGCTTACAAAAATTACAACGTGAGGCGTTTCTCTAGGGCTCAAGATATATCCCTCCCCTGTCCCCACACCCTGACTGACAACAGCATATTCTCTGTGCGGGTGACGTGGTAATCTGCGCATCTGACATTCTCACTGTGCAGACTTACTTTCCGGCAGTGACAAACATCTCATCTCGGCACTTAGAGAAGACCACGTCAGTGGCATTGCCGACATTGAGGCCCGCCGCCGGGCTGCCGCAAATGGCATCTCTTTTGGCTATGCTCCAAACCACCACACTGCCAAATAAGAATGGGAAAAGACACCAACAGGGAAAGTCAGACTTTTAAGCTTACCTGTTGGGGGAGGGGGTAATGTTAAGCATTCTAAATGTTAATTGGTTCTGTTTGCTGTCTGTTACTTATATTGACTCTGATTGGTTAAATAAAATGCTGAGGCCTGAGATTGGGCAAAGACAGAGAAAAGTGGGACTTCCTGGGATTAGAGCAGGAAGCCTGTGCTTTAGACAGAAGAAGGCATTCCAGCCAGGAGGAGGAAGAAGAAGGCATTCCAGCCAGGAGCAGGAAGAAGGCATTCCAGCCAGGAGCAGCAGGAAGGAGGTACACACCATGGGTTAGAAAAAGGAACCTCAGCCGGGCGTTGGTGGCACATGCCTTTAATCCCAGCACTCGGGAGGCAGAGGCAGGCGGATCTCTGTGAGTTCAAGGCCAGCTTGGTCTACAAAGTGAGTCCAGGACAGCCAGAGCTGTTATACAGAGAAAACCTGTCTTGAAAAACCAAAAAAAAAAAAAAAGAAAAAAAGAAAAAGGAACCTCATTCCACATGGCCAGGGACATCAGCTAGTGTGAAGAATGGCAGTCCAAAGGGGACGTATGTATATATGGGGTCATATTTGGGTAATAGAATTAAGAGCTAGCTTAGATGGGCTAGGATTGTACAATTCAGGCCAAGGCTTGTTAAAATCCATGCGGTCTCTGTGTGCTCATTTATAATGACTGCTTAAAGATTAACAGCCGCCGAACCAATTAATGATAACATAAATACTGGTTAAACAATTTAAATAGCCATATTTTTTTACACCTACCAACCATTTTTAGTTGGTCTAGGAAGAAAAAGAACAAAATGAAACCTTCCTCACCAGGGAACACAGGCATGGCACTGCACCTCTACCCTCCCCACCCGGAAGCATCTCCCCAGTCAATCACACTACTTACTAGATGGGATATTTTAAAGGCTTTGAAGGATAATACTTCCGGGACTGGAAATCAGTGAACCCATCAATCAAGGCATTTCAGACATGCAAACTTCAAAGCGTGCAAGCATTCGTGTCATGTAAAATGTTTCCTTGGGGCTGGAGACATGGCTCAGCGGTTAAAAGCACTGGCTGCTCTTCCAATGGGTGGCAGTTTGGTTCCCAGCACTCACACTGGGTGTCTTACAACTTCCTGCCACTCACTTCACGGGATCTGAGATGGCCTCTTCTTACCTCTTTTGGCTCTTAAAAACCCTTTTCTTCCCCTAGGCTGTGAGAAGACTCAGGGAGTAATGGTACTTGTTACCAAGCCTCCTGGTAACCTGAGTTCAACTCGTGGGACCCACATGGGAAAGAGTATGTGGACAAGTTGTTCTCTGATGTCCGCATGTGCACTGTGGCACATAGACAGACAGACAGATGATACATAGATACATAGCTGTAATTTTTAAAATCTTTAAAAAAATATAAGCTGGGCGGTGGTGGCGCACGCCTTTAATCCCAGCACTTGGGAGGCAGAGGCAGGCGGATCTTTGTGAGTTTGAGGCCAGCCTGGTCTACAAAGCGAGTCCAGGACAGCCAGAGATATTCAGAGAAACCCTGTCTCGAAAAACCAAAAAAAAAAAAAAATAAAAAAATATATGTAAGCCGGGCATGGTGGTGCATACCTTTAATCCCAACACTTAGGAGGAAGAGGTAGGCGGATCTCTGTGAGTTCAAGGCCAGCCTGGTCTACAAAGGGAGTCCAGGACAGCCAGGGCTACAAAGAGAAATGCTGTCTCAAAAAAAAAATTGTAAAACCAAGAATATTAAATTATTAGGTCTCCATAAGGTGCTTTGTAAGTACCCTTTTCTAGTTTGTATGGGAGGGTTCTCTCCTGTTTGCTACCTCACCTTCAGTATGAACATTAGACCCAATAAAGGCTTCTCTTGCCTTGTGGAGCTAGTCAGGAAGAAGAAAATTCAAAGGTGACTATAACTAAGATGAAACAAGGTGCAAGACATGGTAGTCCGCAGGCAGATCTCTGTGAGTTCAAGGCCAACCTGGTCTACAAAGTGAGTCCAGGACAGCCAGGGAAACAGAGAAACCCTATCTCAACCCCCCCCTCCACCAAAGAAAGAAAGAAAGAAAGAAACAAGGCTGTGTCCAAACTTAAACATGCCACAGAAACAGAATCAGACAGACAACTACCTGACTTGATCAGTACTCCATTTATGTATAGTGAATTATATAACAAGTAATTTTAATGGTTGGTGGTTTTTTTGTTTTGTTTTGTTTTTTGAAACAGGACCTCCCTATGTATGTAGCCTTAGCTAGCCTGGAACTCACAAAGATCCACCTCCCTTCATCCTCCACTGGCTAAAATTAAAGGTGTATGCCATTATGCCTGGTGATTTTTAATTTTTTTTTATAAATTTTATTATAAAAACTTTTTAGCCCAGGTCAGTTGGACTTCACTCCTGGGGTCTCTAATTCAGGCAACCCAAGGGAGTTAAAAGAAAGATTTTACTTTCCTCACATGCTTCTGATAATGCTGAGGTGCTGGTCTGGGGAACATATTTTGAGAGGTGCCACTCTGTGGTGACATTTCCATCTTCCTGGATACAATCTTGTCCTAAACTCAATTGTATTTGCATGAGAATACCAAGAATGCTGAGGAAGGGAAGGGGAATTATGTCAAGTATTTAAATCAAAATATTTAAAGAAAAAGAAAGCAAGTGTTATAGGCCTTTGTCCATGTAAAAGTAGGCATGTGCACGTGTCCCGATTTTCTGCATGTAGAATGTATTATAATACATAACTTGAAATCCAGGTATAACAGATCACCAGCAACAGGGAAGAGGAAGTGATGTAAAAGCTGTAGGTTCCTTTTCATAATGGGAACTGATAAATGCCAGGTGAAGGGGAAAAGTGAGAATTCATCACTTGAAAGGTTAGACTAGATGATGAGCCAGAAAACAAAGATACTAAAACTAGGTAGCTAATTAAATTGTTTACTAGTATTTATATTATCTTTAATTGGTTCAGCAGTGTTAATCCTTAACCTGCCATTATAAATGAATACACACAGACACCATGTGGATCTTAACAAGCCTGGGCCTGGGTTGTACAATCCTAGCCCATCTAAGCTAGCTCATAATTCTATTACCCAAATATGACCACATATATACATACGTCCCTTTGGACTGTTGTTCTCCACGATAAGCCGATGTTCCAGGCCACATGGAAGGATCTTCTTTAATCTACCCCATGGCATGTCTTCCATGTCTGCTCCTGGCTTCTTCTCTGCCAACCTTCCTCTTCCCAAGATATTCTATGTCTCTCTAAAAGCCCCTAGTCCTGCCTACCTCTATCTTTGCCCAATCTCCAGGCCTCAGCATTTATTTAACCAATCAGAGTCAATTAAGTAACAGACAGCAAACAGGACCAATTAACATTTAGAATGTTTAACACCACCCCATCAAGGTGGCTCCTTCCTTAATTCTAGACCTTGAGAGATTGACACAGGGGTCCTAGGAGTTTAAGGTCACTCCCATTGGCTACATACCATATTTGAGGCCAGCCTGAGCTACATGGATTCCATCTTAAACAAAACAAAGCCCAAATGCTTCATAATCAAAAGAAATGCAAATATATTTACACACACACACACACACACACACACACACACACACACACACACAAAGAATCACCTCTGTGATTCTGAGAAACCTGTCTTAAAATAAATGAACAAACAAAAAACCAACAACAAGCTGGGCGTGGTGGCGCATGCCTTTAATCCCAGCACTTGGGAGGCAGAGGCAAACGGATCATTGTGAGTTCGAGGCCAGCCTGGTCTACAAAGCGCATCCAGGAGAGCCAGAGATACACAGAGAAACCCTGTCTCGAAAAACCTAAAAAAAAAAAAAAACAAATAAACAACAACAACCACCACCCCTCAAAAATAAAAACAGAAGAAAGAAAATATAAATACCTTCCATCATCTGGGCCTCCAAGTGAAACCAAATACAAATCATTGGGTGAAAAGGCCAGGGCTTCGATTTTGCCCTTGTGCAGTGACATCCGAGCAATCAGCTCCCTCTTCTTATAGTCCCACAAAATGATGTCTGCCTGAGGGGTAAGAGTACACTGTCAGATCATAGACAGGCTTTAGTACAACCTGAAGGGATGGCTATTGCTCTTGGTGAGAAATAGTCAATATTCGATCATGTAGTATAAACAGGACAGACAGCAACAGAATGGAAGCAGATTTAAGCTCAGCATTTGCAGCGGCTGGTACAAAGATACCAGAGTCTTTCAGGGGCAGCTTGATGCGCTGAATCCAAGAGAAGGCAAAGGATGAAGGAAGGGCTCGTGAGAGCATAGAGCTAGGAACTTGAAGTCAAGCAGCTCTTCCAGGGAGGCTCTTCTAAGTAAACTGCCAGTGAATCATTTCCATTTTATTCACCTTGAACCCCATGAATGTGACTTGTCCAGAGGCAATATAATCTCCATCTTTGGAGATGGCCAAACAGGAAACATTGTTACCATGGCCGTGCAGGAAATTCTGCTCGTTAGTATTCATTGACTGGATGAGGACAGTGCAACCCAAGGGATAGATCAGGTGCTCCTGGTCAGGGTGGCATTTGAGGCCATTGGGAACGTGTCCTAAAAGAGAGAAATTAAAAATAACTATAACCAGGTGCAGATGTGGGTGGGCTTTTTTTTAATCACAGTACAAAAGACAACACTTTTAAAATAAACCTTAATTAACTCAAACAAGTATCAAATAATAGGATATTTTCTTCCTTGGACAAGGAAACTGGTGTAGCATATCTCTCCTCAGACTTTGATGTGCATAAAACTCCCCAGGGAGCTGGTTAAAATGATTCCAATTTGGGGCTGGAGAGATGGCTCAGTGGTTAAGAGCACTGACTGCTATTCCAGAGGTCCTGAGTTCAATTCCCAGCAACTACATGGTGGCTCCCAACCATCCATGATGAAATCTGGTGCCCTCCTCTGGCCTGCAAGCATACCTGCAGACAGGACATTGTATACATCATAAATAAATAAATAGTTTTTTTTTTTTTTTTGGTTTTTCGAGACAGGGTTTCTCTGTGTAGCCCTGGCTGTCCTGGACTCAATTTGTAGACCAGGCTGGCCTCAAACTTGCAAAGATCCGCCTGCCTCTGCCTCCCAAGTGCTGGGATTAAAGGCGTGCGCCCGTTTTTAAAAAATGATTCCGATTTGAGGTTTAGAGTGAGCTAGGATTCTTCATTTCCAACCAGCTTACAAGGGATGCTGATGATGTCTGGAAACCTCATTTTGGACAGCAAAGCCCAACAGTAGACTCTCTAATCCTGAAAGCATGGATGTATAAGGCACAGGCAGCTTGTTAGGGGGTGAACTATAGACTCAGGGAGAATGTGAGTACTTACAGCAAACATTTAAAGACAAAAGTTTTGCTTATTTCAGGTAGCATAATGTCCTCCAGGCTCATTCATCATTTTGCAAATGGCATGATGCCTGTCTTTTCAAAGGCTGAATAACATTACAAACATGTCTGTGTGTATCTCATGTTTTCTTTACCCATTCATCTATTGATGGACTGCATGTGTATCTTGACTACTGTACACAATGCTACAATGAACATAGGTTAGACACTACTTCAAAATGATGGTTTCATCTATTTTTGGTAATTTACCTTGTGCTGGATAGTTTTGTGTCAACTTGACACAAGCTATAGTCATCTGAGAGGAGGGAGCCTCAACTGAGAAAATCCCTCCACAATATCCAGCTGTAGGCAAGCCTGTAGAGTATTTTCTTAGTGATTGATGGGGGAGGACCCAGCCCATTGTGGGTGGTGCCACCCCTGGGCTGGTGGTCCTGGGTTCTATAAGAAAGCAGAATGAGCAAGCCATGGGGAGCAAGCCAGTAAGCAGCACTCCTCCATGGCCTCTGCATCAGCTCCTGCCTCCAAGTTCCTGCCCTGTTTGAGTTCCTGTCCTGACTTCCTTTGATGATGAACAGGGATGTGGAAGTGTAAGCCAGATAAACCCTTTCCTCCTCAAGTTGCTTTTTGGTCATGGTGTTTTATCACAGTGATGATAACCCTGACTAAGATATACCCAGAAGTTGGATTGCTGCTCCACATGATTTTTCTTCCTTCCTTCCTTCCTTCCTTCCTTCCTTCCTTCCTTCCTTCCTT
>CAJQZJ010032004.1:1388353-1413555 GCA_907164525.1 Lophiomys imhausi | reverse complement strand
GAATTTATAGGATTAATAGTTAAGAAATTGTTGGTGTTTGTTATAAGAGAATTTAGTAATAAATAAGTGTTAAAAAATAATTTAAAAGTTCGGTTTCACTGGCCTTTTCATGAGCTCCAGGAGTTCATAGATGGGGTAGATGTTGGGGTGGGCCAATTCAAGGCCCTAGATGTGGGCCTTGGTGGTAGCTGAGTCGGTCTCTCATTGAACCTGGAATTCACCAATTTGTGTAGATTAGATGACTAGCAAGCCCCATAGATCCTCCTGTCCTCATATCCCCAGTTCTGGGTATCACCATGCCTGGGTGCCTGGGATTTGAACTCAGATCTTCATGCTTGCGGGGCAAGCACTCTGCAGACTGAGCCATCTCTCCAGCCCTAAGTTGATACTATTTTACTTTCCCAAGTAGATTATTCTCCATCTGTAAGTAATACTTTAATTTCCCTTGAGCCCTTCCAGATTTCATTAGTCATGTTCCTTTAGTAAGAACTCCTAGATTACAGTTAAATGGTACCATTCGGACAGTGTAGACACTACTGTTCTTAGTTTTTCTTTCTGTTTTATTTTCAATTTCCCCACACTGTATTAATCAGATCTTTACTCTAGTTTTTTTTTTTTTAAGATTTATTTTATTTATTTTATGCATATGTTTGCTCTATCTGCATGTACACCTGCATTCCAGAAGAGGGCACCAGATCACATTGTGGATGGTTGTGAGCCACCATGTGGTTGCTGGGAATTGAACTCAGGACCTTTGGAAGAGCACTAGGCAGTGCTCTTAACCGCTGAGCCATCTCTCCAGCCCCTTTACTCTAGTTTTAATCATTAACACTATGAGCTTTCTTTTTAGGTTTTCTACCACCAAACCATTCTTAACTTGCAAGAATAAATTCTACTTCATGGTAGCATCTTATCCTTTTTAATGTAATTCTCAGTTAATGTTTTAATAGAGTTTTTGTCATCCTTGAGTGGGATTGGTGTACGAGGTTTTTGTTTGTTTGTTTTGTTCAGTTATTAAAGTCGGTTCATATGTCTGGGATTGTGCTAGCTAAAGTATGAATTGGGCGTTGCATCTTTTTTCTGTGTTCTGGAAGTTTCTGTTTATTTATAACAAAGAAACTTTTCTCTTGATTATCAAAGAATATTTTCTTACAAAATTTTAAGGAATCTTACTACTAAGAAATGATCACCTTTGGCATTACAGTACAGTTAGTCTCTGGACTATTCTCTTTTTGGGTGACATTTCATTTTATGATTTGACTTAAAAATTTATTTTGTTATCTTTTTGGTTTTTCAAGACAGGGTTTCTCTGTGTAGCAGTACGGGCTGTCCTGGAACTCGCTTTGTGGACCACCTGCCTCTGCCTCTCAAGTGCTGGGATTAAAAGGCGTGCACCACCATGGCCGGCTTCTGACTTAAAATTTTTAAAGAATTACATTTATTTGTGTGTGTGTGTGTGTGTGTGTGTGTGTGTGTGTGTTGTGCCTTTAAGACAGAGTTTAGGGTGGTCTCTCATTGTTGCCCAGGGTGGCCCTGAGTCTCTGAATTCAAGTGGTTCTTTTGCTAATTCTCATAAGTCAGGTACAGGTGTAAACTAGCACACCCAGCTGTTATACATTTTGCTTCTGGTTCTTTACTCTTTGAATACATGGAACCCTGCTTCCCCTCTGCAAGATGGGTGGCTCCTTTGGTTTCCAGGGGTGTTAAAGCAGAGCTAGGCTTTTCCTGGCTGCTGACATCTTGGGCAGTTTCTTGGCATGTTTGACCTTGCTCATGGGGTTGAAAGGGGCAGGGAAGGCTCCTGCTTCTTCCTGAGTTATATAGCTGCTAGATTTTGTTGTTTTGCTGAGACAGGGTCTCACTGTGTAGCCTTGGCTGACCTGGAACTAACTTTGTGGACCATGCTGATGGTAAACTCCTAGAGTCCTCCTGCCTCCCCAGAACTGGGATTGTAGGAGTACCCCACCATGCCCAACATAACTGCTACATTTAGCAAATGGCAGTGAACACAGTGGCATTCTGCCTTTTTAGTATTCTTCTGATTTCATCCATGGTCAAATATGTTTTCATTTAAATGGGTACTTTTTTTCTTCACATTTCCAAATGGCTGAGAGGGGCTCTCCCCACTCCTCCTTCATCTGTAGAGTCACAAACAGACATGTCCTCTGGGTTTTTAGGATGATTGGAGAGAATCCACACAGTCCTGGAGGAAGAGTCACTCATGGTTAGCATTCCTTTTATGGAAAAAAAAAAAGCCAAACATGTATTCTCCAGTGTTCACATGGGCTATAAATACAGCAGCGTGTTCAGAGACCGGTCAGGACACTAATGGGACTTGACACCTTGTCATCTGAAGGGTGGTTGAGGGAACTGTGGGGTTTGTTGTTGAGCAAGGACTGAGGGAACACAATTTCCTGTATGGCTCCAGGGTGGATAAAATCCAGTGTGTAGAAGCTCCAGGGACAGAATCCCAGCTGCGTATGAATGCAAACTGACAGTTTCCACTCAAGATCTGTATTCCTGTGTGGACTAGGTTGCCATGGGTAGGTGCACTATGGGTACAAAGTTTGAGTGGGTGGCTAGACCAGTGCACCATTGAGAACTTTAAAACCTGAGTATTAAGGGAGGTTAAGCCTTGGGAGGGTTAAGCCTTTCTCCTAGGCCTTTTTAACTGAGCATATGCTACACCTCTGCAGCAGGGACTCAGGTCATGCCTTTCTCTTTACAGCTCACCTTGACAATCAGAACTTTGTTGAAGGATCTGAAGGTAAAGACTGACATTCTGAAGGACTTACTGCTAAGAGCTGTGTCAACACGTCAGATGTATCCATGGAAACATTTCCACCATTTCTGGAGGGGGAGGAAAAACAATCTTATTTAAGAGAGGAAAGAATCTGGGCGGCCCAGATTTTTCCACAGCTCAAAGAGGACTTAGTCTCCACATTGTTGCTGTAATCTTGTGTTCTGTATTAAGTGTATGTTCACTGCTTTATAGTGACTGCTGGCAAGGGAAGCCCTACCTAAGGAGTGAATTTGTTCGGGTGTAACCTTGACAGGCAGGAAGCTAATGCTTTCAGTCAGTGTTCTGTTTGTGGAGCTGCCCACTGCTCTGTCTACTGCCTTGAGGACTTCCATGTTAACTCTGAGCAGTGATTCCCTGCTTTGCTTTGCAGAGCATTTTTTTTTTTTTCCTTGAGACAGGGTCTCATTAGCCTAAGCTGGACTTGAACTCACTTTGTAGCCAAGGATAGCATGAACCTTTGCCCCGGCCTCCTGATTATGCAGAGAAAGGCACACTCTGTTACACTCAGTCTTGTGTAATGCTGAGGGTGGAGCTCAGGGCCTTGTGCATGCTAGCTCAGTGCTCATCCAGCTGAGCAATGTCTCAGCCCTCGAGATGTCTAGTAATCTGCTTCCTGGCCAACAACGTCTTTTTTTGCTCTTTAAAATTTCAATTAGCTGGGCGTGGTGGCACACACCTTTAACCCCAGCACTCGGGAGGCAGAGGCAGGTGGATCTCTGTGAGTTCAAGGCCAGTCTGGTCTACAAAGTGAGTCTAGGACAGCCAGGGATACACAGAGAAACCCTGTCTCAAAAAAATCCAAAAACAAACAAACAAAAAATTTCAATTATAGACTAGTGAGGTATGACTTGCCTGCTTTATTCTTTCAGGGACACAGATAAATGTCCCCAGTTTGGGAGCTTTGGAGGTGAAGAGTGTGTTGGGACTTGGTTAAGGCAAGCTAGGTCATCTTTTTTTTTTGGGGGGGGGGTTCGAGACAGGGTTTCTCTGTGTAGCCCTGGCTGTCCTGGACTTCACTTTGTAGACTAGGCTGGCCTCGAACTTGCAAAGATCCTCCTGCCTCTGCCTCCTGAGTGCTGGGATTAAAGGCATGTGCCACCACTGCCCAGGTAAGCTGGGTCATCTTAACCTCTTGTGAGTTGTCAAATACTCAAGCTTTTTTTTTTTTTTTTTGAGCAGTGTTTGGTTGTACACTTCTGTAATCTTATCACTGAAGAGTGAGGCAAGATAGAGGATTAAAGGCCAGCCTGGGCTACATATTGAGTTTGAGGCTAACCTGAGCTACATAATGATGCACCCTAAGCCATCCCACCCCTGTCTCAAAACAAACATTTTTAAAAGAAATTCACAATGTGACCTGTTTCCTAAACTGCTTCTCAAACCTAGTTTATATTGAATTGAAAACTGACCTTACAGCTGTATTTCTTTGAATTGTCTGTTATTCAGGCCGAAGATCTGATTTTTGATATTAGAAGAAGCCATATTCCTACATTTTCCCACATTTAAGGCCAGGACATATGGCTTTTTTGATAAAACAATTGAAGGTGTTTCAAAACTTTGTTTTCTCCTAAATGAACCCTTTTATGTTAGCCGGAAGGTTAGCATGACTTAGTTGCATGGTTTTCCAAATGTTCATTTATTAATCTGCTGAGGTTTCAAATAAAAGTCTAATTTTAGTAAACAATGAGGGCCTTCTTTCAAACACAGTTGGAATATTCTGGTTTGTAATTTCACTCTCCCTCTGGTGTCATTTGTTACTGCCCATTAGTCTGTTACTTAAAGAGCTCCTCTTTTACCCCAAGCAACAGCTCTTAATCCAGTGGGTGGGGCTGGGTCCTCTTCTTTCAGAAGTCAGTGCTGGGAAGTTCGCACGTTTGCTTAAGGTACAGGACTCATTTTAGTGTCAGCAATAGCACATGCGTTAGACGGGTAGCTGAACCCTGTGTCATGGCTCTTAGCACCTGTTTGCCAACTTCTATTAAGATAATCAATCCTAATGCACATTATTTATAGATAGGCTAATCTTGGAGAGCAAGGGACATATGTAAGTCAAGAACTCTATTTCCTGCTAATAGTCCTTGCTAGACAGTAAAGAGAGGGCACTAATTGTACAATAATTGGCTACGTCCTTCTAAGCCCTTTCAGTCTGACTGTCTGTTATAATAGACTTTTGGTTTTGTGTGATCTCAGAATGGCTTCCCAGACTACTGTATTAAGCATTGTGCATCAAACACGCTGGTCTCGTTATTTAAAACAGTGTTCTCAACCTGTGGGTCCTCAACCCCTTTGGGTTATATTAGATATCCTGCATATCAGATATTTTCATTGCCATTCATAACAGTAGCAACATTACAGTTATGAAGTAGCAACGCAATAATTTTTATGTTGGGGGTCACCACAACCTGTTCTGTATTAAAGGGTTGCACCATTAAGAATGTTGAGATCCAGACTGGAGAGATGGCTCAATGGTTAAAAGCATTCATTGCTCTTCTGAAGGTCCTGAGTTCAATTCCCAGCCCCCACATGGCAGCTCACAACTGTCTGTAACCCCAGTTCCCGGGAATCCAACACCCTTACACAGACATACAGGCAAACACCAAAGCACACTAAACAAATAAGTTAAAAAAGATTGAAATCTGCTGATTTAAAACATTAGTAAAATTTGAAGGAACATGAATATAGATAATTTTTTATTTCCTTGGGAAAACAATAATTAAAAATACCTCAACTGGATTATAAAAGCTTTTAAAAATGAATTTTTTCTTTTTTTCTTCAAATGATTTGAGCTTTGCAGAGAGAGAAGGTGACATTCAGACCATACACCACATGGGGGCGCTCCTAAACCTGTTTTCAGGGATGCCTTTTTCTAGAATGAAAAGGAGTTGGTGACTTAAGTATATCAACAACCTTTTTGTTAACTTGTCTGTTGCTGGGGATTGAATCTAGAGCCCTGGACATGCTAAGCATGTGTTCTATGGCTCCAGCCCCAGGCAGCATCTTTTAGTCTTTCGTTTCTCCAACATCCTTCCTCTTAAGACATTTTTAATAATTCAAGTTTTCCTCCAGATTTAAGCCATTTCAGATGGAAGCTCATCAGTCCTAACCACTTTGTATGCTTGGTTGGGTGATTTCTTCTTCTTCTTTTTTTTTTTTTTTTTAATAAGAGAGGTAACTTGGCCAGCTCAACCTTGCCACATCATGTCCTGGATACAGGTGGAGAGATTCCAGCATCCCAGCAGGAGTTTTATATAGAAAGGAATTCTGGATATGCCAGTAACTTTCTCAGCACCTTACAGCTAGGGATGCAAGAGTCAGATTCAAAGGCATGACTCTCTGGCCCCAAGTCCATTGTTTAAAGCTGAAATCTCCTTTAGTAGAAATAATGTAGTCACTAGTGTGCCTTGGACTCACATTCTCTATTAACCACATGCTGCTGTCATCCCGAGCCTCAGGAACCTTTTTAGTCACCAAAGGGTTAAGCAGTGTTCACTGTGGCATGTTAGTTATATTTTAAGGTATTGTGATCCTTAGTTTTAAAAATTGCCATAAATCACCAATAGAATGGCTCTTTAAAACTTACTTTAATTTTATTTGCATGTTGTGTTTGTGTGTATATGTATGCAGGGCACCTGAGGAAGCCAGAAAGGGTGTTGGGCTCCCCAAGAGCTGGAGGTTGTGAGCTGGCTAGTGGACATGTAGAGACTTGTACAAGAGCAGCAAGTGCTCTTAACCAGTAAGCCATCTCTCCAGCCCAGGTAGGGTGACTTTTAAATACTGCTCTAGGGAGCAATTGATGTTGGTGACTTTTGTTTTTTGAGACAGGGTCTCACCGTGCAACTCTTGCTGGTCTGGAGCTCGCCATATAGACCAGGCTAGCCTGGAACTACCTGCCTCTGCCCCCAGAGTGCTGGGATTAAGTTGAACACCACCACGCCTGGCCCTGGGTGACTTTTAAAATGTATTATAATTGAGAATTGATATTACTTTACTAAATGTGTTTATGTCTGGCTGTCTTCATGATATTTTCCAAAAACTGCTAGAGGTACCAGAAAGATGTCCTCTGAAAGTACTTTTCTAGACAGCTAGGTTCATGGGTGTAGGCACGAGATGTCATAGTGTTTCCTGAAAAGTGGTTTTATTGTTTTTTCAAAGGGGAAGCTGTGCGTTTTGACTAGTTAGCTTGTAATTCAACAGTAAGTCAGAATTCTGCAGTCAGAGGACTCAGCTCTGCTGGATACATTTCTAAAATAGTTAATTAATGTCTTTTCAGACACAGTCTCATCCTGTAGCCCAGGCAGGCCTAAAACTCACTATGTAGCCTAGGCTAGCTTTAAACTATAAGCAATCCCACTACTCAGCCTCTTGAGTGCCGGGATGACAGACATTACAGACATGAACCACCGTGCACACAGAGCATTCACTTCTACTTCCAGCTTTTCTGTGATAGCAATTTTAGTTGCCTCGTTGGGTTGCAACAAAACGTTGTGTTGTGGAGTTTCACATAGTACTAAAAATATTCTTTGCTGGCTTTTCATGGAGCTCCCCCTTTGTTAGCTTTTCAAATGCAGCACCTTTACCTTTTCTCTTTTTTTTTTTACATGTGTCTGTGTGAGTGTATGCTGGTCCCATGGAGGGCTGCCTGACATGGGTGCTGGGAACTGAACTCAGGTTCTCTGGAAGAGCAGTCAGTACTCTTAACTGCTGGGCCACCACTCCAGCCCCAGCCTTTACTATTTTTTTTAAGAGAGTGAATCCAAGTCTCTTTACAAAAATATTCAGCATCAAAGGTGTTTTGGAGAGGGCCTATACAGATAGTTTTTAGCATGGTCCTTAATGGTCTGTTAATGGTCCTCAAGTCTGTTTTAGGGGAAATGATGGGTAGGTGGGTGTGATAACTACTGTGTAATAAGCTGGAATGACTGTAGAGTGGGAAGATGAGGGGATTGTAGAAGCGTCGCTGGGGGCTGCAGTGCAGATGAGATTCTCTAACACTGACTTTTCCATGACAGTGGCAGTTTTCAGTGGCATCTGGAGATGTGGGAAAAGTAAGAACACAGTGCGGTGCCTGTGTTTGGAGAAGTCTTATCATTTATAGTCCGTCACTAGACCTCTTTTTAGGGTTTAGTATTAGAATCTTGTTATTTTCTCCGCAGGTAGATTTAGGATTGGTCCCTTCCATCACTGAGATAGTCATCAGGCTGTTAAAGTAGCTCAGGAAATAAGGGCATGCCACCAACTCAGATGGCCTAAACTTGATCCCAGGGACACATGTGGTGGAAAAAGAGAACTGACGCCCACATAGTCCTCTGATTGCTTTCTGCTCTACTGGCAGTTGATCATTAGATTGAAAGACATAGATACTTGTTCTTGATTGGCACTGATAAAAAGGCTAATATTTGTCCTCCCTCCCCTTTTTTTATTAAACAAAAGGAATATTTGAGATTTCTGTTTCCTAGTTACAGTTGCTACTTCATGGTTTCCAAGATGGGGTACTTGGTGACTGCCATCAGTGGGAAATGGAAAAGTAATGGTAGTGATTTGACACAGGGAAGTGTGGCATGCTGGAATGTTGAGAGAATTCATCTTTTATTATTATTTCTTAATATGTGGAGTGACTATGGCTCAAAGACTTAGGTTGAGTAGATTTATGATTTTTCTAATAACTCTGTTACTGAGGGAGACCTTTTTGTTTTTGGCCTGGATTTGTTTACTGTTCCTACTAGCTAGCCAGCACTTTTCTGTACAAAATTAACAGCAGAACTTGTAGATCCCTGAGCCGTGCATTTCCCTCCCAGGCAATAGTGATGCTAATCCTTGGTTCTGTTGAGTTCTCAGAAACTTTTGGGGCTTGAACACAATGTTTTGTAACCCCTTAAATTTTTTTATTACATTTATTTATTTGTGTGTGTACTGTATGCCTGTGTGGGCACACTCACATTGCATGTGGCAGTTAGAGGCCTTGAGGGAGTCAGTTCTCTGCTTCCACCATGTGGGTCCCAAGAATCAAACTCAGGTCCTCAGGCTTGGTGGCAAGCACCTTCCCTGTTGATCCCTTTTTATGAAGAAGAAAATCTGTAATCTGAAGCAGCTATCCCTCATGTTTACTGTTGTTGCTAGAATTGGTATCAGTGGCCAACTCTGCTTCATATTGCCAGCCCTTCAGATGTGATGAAACAACCATTTGGTTAAAAAACAAAACAATCAAAATCGAAATCGAAGCCACAGGCAACAGATTTGAAGCAGCTTATTTTCCTTTTTGTGTCTAATGTCAGACACATTTTTTCCTTTTTTTTTTGTTTTTTTGTTTTGAGACAGGGTTTCTCTGTTTAGCCCTGGCTGTCCTGGACTCATTCTGTAGACCAGGCTAGTCTTGAACTCACAGAGATCCGCCTGCCTCTGCCCCTGTAGTGCTGGGACTAAAGGCGTGTGCCACCATGCCCAGCCATTACAGACAGCTGTGAACTGCCATGTGGGTGCTGGGATTTGAACCTGGGTCCTTTGGAAGAGCAGTCAGTGCTCTTAACCACTGAGCCATCCTTTCAGCCCACAGACACATTTTTTTCAAGACTGTGGGTTTACTTCTTGTACCCTATCCTTAATGGAGTTTTCTTCAACATTTTCTTTTTTTTTACTTTTTAGTAAAAAGTAAACAGAAACACACAGGAATGTGGAAGCCAGAGGTCCATGTTGGGTATATTCCCCTATCACTTCCCACTTCATTCTTTTGAGAGAAGTCTCTCAGTGAACCCCATTCATGGATATGGCTAGACTGGTTGGCCAGAGAGTTCCTAGGATCTTCCTTTTCTTCACTCTCACTTCCCACTAGTGCATGGGGGTCACAGGTGTGTGCTATCAGGCTCAGCTTTCCATAGATGCCAGGAATCCAAACTCAAATCCTCAGGCTTGCAGGGCAAGCAGCTCACCCACTGAGCTGCTTCCTCAGCTCCATCTCCGAGAAAGCACATCGCTTAGCATCGAATGTTTTGTTGCAAGAAAGCTAGTGTATAAACCTTGACGGTTCACAGTTCACATACATTGGCTGTGCACTTGGGGAGCTGATTGCAAGTTGGAGACAGCTTGGGCTACATAGTAAACTGTGTCCCGGAAAGACAAACAAAATGAAGTTTGGATATAGGGGCTGAGGTTGTGGCCCGGCAGCAAAGCCAGTGGCTCTGGAGTCAGGTCCCAGTACCAAAACCTACTGAAATGTTTAAGTGATCGGAGTTACAGATAACGAAACAGCATGGCCGGCGATCGCCTAGGTGGGTAAAACACCTGTCAAACACTGGAGATCTGAATTGGATCCCTGGAGCCCGTGTAAAGGTAGAGGAGAGAACAGACCCCACAAAGCTATCCTCTGACCTTTACCCTAGCTGTCACATGGACCTCTATCACACACACCACCACCACCACCACCACCAGTAAAGAAGCAGCCATCTCCACAGGTGGAGCTCTGCCCTCAGGACCCTAGTCTGCCACATTTACTGGAATAACACATCAAATACAACTCAGTTGTAGTTCCTCACAAAGATCCCATAGTACTTTTGACTAATGACTTGACAGAAATAGCTTTTACAGCACATTTTGCACAAAAGCAGCCTTCACAAAGCTTCTGTCCAAGCTATTACATGCAGTGGAGACCCCTCCTCCTTTCCAAACCTTAGCTTTTGCAGGGAGGGTGTTTTTGCGCTGCTGGGAATCACCTGGGCCCCATCTTAGAGTATTGATGGGTATGCAGACACCCTGGAAAGCTAACACCTGTCGCCTGAGAATCCAGATCGCCCTTATAGACTGCTCACTGGCAAAAGAAAGAAAACAAGCAAGCAGACGGAACTGCTTTTTCCTAGTGTACTTTTCAGTGGAAGGACTCAGATAGTGATCCAAGTGTGTCTGTGCAGCATCCGTCCGTTTGCAGTGGATCAGTCAGTCACCTGAAGGACTGGAAGAAGGTGAAAGTCAGGGCAGGAAAACAGACTCTTCAGGGTAGTGGTGGGTGGAGCCTGTAATGGCTGCCGGTGACTCGAATGAGCTAAAGCCACCTGCTGTTGGACCTTAACAACTGGCTGCAGAACACAACTGGAGGGGGATCGAAGACAGAACCTGCTGGATGACCTTGTCACTCGAGAGCGACTACTGCTGGCATCATTTAAGAACGAGGGTGCGGAGCCGGATCTGATCAGGTATGAGGCGTTCCTTTACAGGGAAACCCTGGCCCCGAGGACTTATTTGAAGTCACTACAGATGTTTTCTGCATGGTTTCTATTCTGTATAAAATCTGCTTTTTTATAGCATCTGACTGTATTTTCCTACTGAGTTTAATTTTCATTAATCTCTCAGATTCAGTAAGCCTGGTGTATTCAGCTTAAGCTCATGTTACATGGGGCATACTTATGGAGGATACAGCCAGAAATTTTCTTTTGCATTCTTTGAGTTTTCTGCCTAGTAAACTCCTGAAGTTGACTTGTTGAAAATGGCATCCTGGTGAGACTAAGGCAGAGATCACAGAGAGAGGGGTTCCCAGCTGCCTTCTTCTCCAGGTTCTTTGCCAGCCTGTGATTGGCACTGCATATAGCTGAAGCTGCCCTGAGCTCAGCCTCCATTGCTGGGACTAATGAAGGGTAAGTTGTTACATCTTTAGCATCGGCCTCTCCCTGCTTCTGGAACTTAAGTTCATGGTGGGTAGCATCCCACAAGGAAACAAGCTCAGAAGAGAAACTGCTCTCCTCTCCAGCACTCTAGCAATGAACAATATATCCATCTTGGAGAGTCAGGGGAAGTGGCTTTCTGCTTAGTTCTCAGGGACACTGTAGTTTCCCAAGGGCCACCCTGCCAGGCCCACCCCACACGTTCACTTCATCAGCACTGCCAAGGAGATGTGATGGCTAAGGAGGGGCAGCCCATTTCACAGAACACGACCCCTGGCTTGTGTACGAAGTCAGCGAGGCAAATAGGAGCCAATCTTCTTGAGAACATAAAAGAAAGAGAACAGTAGAGGATTAGAAGGCGAAGTCCTCAGTTTCTTGGCAAATTGTTGTGGGACTGGGGTTGGTTAGCTCCATTGTGCCCGCCCTAACAGGAGACATCTGTGTGTGGCTGTACAGAAAATACAAATCCTGTAGACAGTCTAGGAAAGTCCAGCCAGTAAGAAAATGCATCCTAGATAAAAACTACTCCAAACTATTGTTAGGAAAGTCCCTAGGGACTCAGCTGCAGGCTTATGAAAATGGCAACCAGGTTGGTTGCCTTGCTCTGACCAGGCAGGGAGATGGCACCATTGCTGGTGCAGAAACCTTAAGAGGGGGTGAAGTGAGCAAAGGGATTGCTGAAGCTGACATTTCTCACTTCTGCTTGCTTTGCAAAGACCGTGTCCTCATTTTCAGGAACCTCCCCCGTGCCTTCCCTCCTTTCTCCTCTCACATGGAGCGTATTAGGGAGAGAAGCATATCGGCAAACGTCAGTTTGAATTAACACTTCCTTTAAGCAGACATTAATTTGCTGATCCCATAATTGAATGTGTAGCTCTCATGTGACAGAGTCTTCATGTTTACCTTGCAGATCACCCATCATTAGTGCAGAGCAGTCAGCCTGGGTCTACACAAGCAATGGTTGGCTAATTTAGGTATTTGACAGTTGTTAAAGAACCTCTATGTAACAGTGTCCCTTGGAAGACGGTCAGCAAAGATGCAGTGTCTGACTTGAAAGGCTGTTGCCCTTTGCATTCGGAGCTTCGCTGAGCCTCAGCAATTAGCTAGAGCTTTGTACAGAGAAAGAAGAATCATTGCATACTCCACTGCGCTGTACCAGTCTCTGAGATTATGCGATTAACTCGGCTGTCGTGGGTGGCTAACTGGATAAGCTTAACTTCACACCAACCACACAGAGGATTATGGGTATAGGAAGTTATTTGGAGTTTATGTTGGTAGTTTTATGCCAGGAAAGGGATGCTAGCAAGATGACTGCTTGCTAGAATCAAAAGGAGATGATAATGAAATGTCACATTTTCTTGGAATGCAAGCACTTTAATTTTAGACATATACTTTTCTCGTGATCTACTGAAAACGTATTGACTGTACAGTATGTATTTTATATCACTGTGTGGGCAGCCCAAGTTACACAAGAAAAATTATGTTAGATCTTACATTAAAAATATGACCTCTCCGCTGGGCGTGGTGGCGCACGCCTTTATTCCCATCACTGGGTAGGCAGAGGCAGGTGGATCTCTGTGAGTTCGAGGCTAACCTTCTCTACAAGAGAGTTCCAGGACAACCAGGGCTGTTACACAGAGAAACAGCATCTTGAAAAACAAAACAAAACCCTAAACCTGTCTTGCAGGCCATGATGGCACATGCCTTTAGTCCCAGCTACTCAGGAAGCTGAGTCTGGAGGATTGCACAAAGTTTGGCATCATTATGGTGACCTCCTGGTAGTGGGGGACCACTAGGTTGCCCAAGGCGTAAACTGGCCCAGGTTGGAAAAATATACCCACTCTCATTTTAAATCATGGAATGTTAGCCGGGCGGTGGTGGCGCACGCCTTTAATCCCAGCACTTGGGAGGCAGAGGCAGGCGGATCTTTGTGAGTTCAAGGCCAGCCTGGTCTATAAAGTGAGTCCAGGACAGCCAGGGCTACACAGAGAAACCTTGTCTCGAAAAACCAAAAAAAAAAAAAAAATCATGGAATGTTTTATATCAGTTTAATGCTTTGGTAAGAAGGATTTTCACCCAGTAGTACATAGGTTTCTTAAGGAATCTTGCATTTATGCTTGATAGTACTGATGTCAACACAAGACCAAAAACTCTTCTAATTAGGAGGAAGTTGCTAAGGAATTACACTCACTTCATTAGCTGATTCAGACAGTATATAAACTGACAATCACTTTAATTATGCCCAGAAATATGGTAATCACCTAACTTTTCTGGAAGGATGTGTGACATTGGTGAAGCTTTACTTTTCTGTATTTAAGTAGGTGGGCCAAGGAGGTATGAAAGGCAGCTGAAGTTAAACACTGAAGTCCCTTTGAAGTGTAACAAGCTGTGCCTAGGGTTGCAAGAATGCTGTGCTAAAGCTTGGTGCTTTGTATGCCTGTCGCCATCCCTGCTTCTGGGGATGTGGCAGCTGGAAGCCAGCACACACACAGTGCCTGTTTTTTGTAGCTTTGCAGGGTGTAGTCCAGTGAGTTGCCTGCTGGGATGCCCATACAGTGACATGACACATACCATAGTAGGTAATTAAAAATCTGCAAGTGAAGCGCATCATCCTCTGTATCAGTGGGGAGCCTGTTTAGCTAGCAAGGTCACAGGATTTAGCACTCACCATTTGTCTTTTTTTTTTTTTCTTAACAAGTGTGTACTTTGTCTCTTGATGGAGATTTTTAAATATCCTGATGACAGGGATCAAAGACTACACAGTTTTGTTTTTTAAAGATTTCTTTATTATGTATACAGTGTTTTGTTTGCATGTATGCCTGCAGGCCAGAAG
The DNA here is from genome assembly GCA_907164525.1 of Lophiomys imhausi. Lineage (NCBI taxonomy): Eukaryota > Metazoa > Chordata > Mammalia > Rodentia > Muridae > Lophiomys > Lophiomys imhausi. The sequence continues at coordinate 1,399,274 of CAJQZJ010032004.1, read as the reverse complement.
AGAACACCAGATCTTATTTTAGATGGTTGTGAGCCAGCATGTGGTTGCTGGGAATTGAACTCAGGACCGCTGGAAGAGCAGTCAGTGCTCTTAACCTCTGTGCCATCTCTCCAGCCTGGCTACACAATTCTTAAAGAGTTTCTGCTGAATGAAGGAACACCTCTACTTCCTTCTGTGTCTCCCCAAAGACCTGTCCTAGCGTCGGGAATACACCAGGCACACTTTAACACAGCATAGTTTTGTTGATTGAAAGCTGATCCAAGATGTGACAGAATGCTTTAGGAACTAAACAGCTGGGAATATCAGGTGTGTTTGCAAGAAAGCTTTCCTCCTGTCCTGCTGGTTTGTTCCTGAAAACAGCGACTCAGAGGTCCAGGGTGCCTCTTCCCAGGGCTGTGCTGTGGTAACAGGAGGCCTCCATGTGTCCACACTCCATGTGAATAGCGTAGAGACATGTGGGGCGCTCACACCCTCTTACACTCTTCCCATTGGCCAGAGGAGGTCACATGGTTCCGACCTTCCTGTGAGGGAAGCTGAGGACTATGGTGATGTCTATGGATGCTAGATAAGATACAGAGCTGGGACAGGGCGGGGTGGGGAAGCAGGTACTTTGTGCCTCCCTGATTATTTTGAGTGATTTGATAGATAAATACACAGTCCTGCTTTTCTAGTTAGCCGTCAGCAGAGGTATGGCAAAATCAAACTTCAGATGACTACAGAGCCACAGAGCACATGCAGCATGGGCCTGGCCTGGAAACTGACAGGTGGACTGACAACCAAGCAGAGGGTCCAGAAGCAAAACCCACACACACACTGCAACCATCTGATTCTCCACACTGCAGAAAAGACAGCCTCTTTGACCAATGGTGTGGGAAAACTGGATACCCACATTTTAAAGACAGAAACTAGATGTCTGCCTCTCCCTGTACAAAAATCAATTAAAAATGGATTGAAAACTTACGCAAGACCCCAGACTCTGAGTCATCTAGGATAAAACATTTCAAGACACAGGCATAGACAGGACTTTCTAAATAGGACTCTTTTAGTTCAGAAGTTCAGAGGATAGTACAATTTGACAAGGAGGAATGCAGCAAAATTGGAGGCTGATGACTGGGTGTGGATTAGAGTCTGAAGTCCTGGGTTCAGTTCCTAGCACCCAAATAAATAAGTAAGTAAACAAATAAATAGCTCCCCCACAGGATAGGAGACTGTAATGATGCAGTCTACAGAATAGGAGATAACCTAGCAACTTTTCTTCTGACAGACATGTAAACATGAAAGAACTAATTGTTCAGTTAATAAAAGGTCAGATGACCTGAATTGCCACTTTTCAAAAGTATGGCTGATCATACACAAAGAAAAGAAAATTCTACATCCTTAGCCATCAGGGGAATGCAAGTGAAATTGTTAAGATTCTGTCTAACCCTTAATGGCTGCCATATGGGAAGCAAACAAACACTGGTAAGAGTGGGAGTAACTGCTGGTGGAAGGTAGGTTACTCCAGCTGTTGTGGAAAACATTATGGAGACCCCTTAAAAAGGGGGGAGGGGCTACCATATGATCCAGTGGTACCATTCCTTAGGAATATACCAGAAGAGTCAAAGCCATCATATAGATGTTTGCATACCTAAGTTTATCCCAGCACCATGCACGGTGGCCTTGTTTTGGCATTGGCCTAGGCGGCTATGCATGAGTAGAAAATGTATCCAAACACTCTACACCATAAGATGAGTAAAATTAGGCTGTTTGCAAGAAAATGAACACGTTTGCATGTGAGTTCTGGTGCCCAGAGAGGGCATGAGTTTGGTTCACCATGCAGTTAGGATTCTCTCAGCCGCAGGTAACGGATAATGCTACCAAAACTGCTTGAAGGAAACATTCCCATGTAGGAGGCTCCACATTAGGGTGCTGGCTGGTTCCCCCCCCCCCCCCCCCCGGTGCTGCTGTCCCTATGCTGTCCTCCTCTGCCTTGCTCAGAGTGACTCCTTTCCTCAGCCCGAATCCTCTCATGGTTTCCAGATGGATGCAGCAGCTCCTAGCTGCACTCTGGGCAGAGCAAGGAGAGGAAGAAGATGCTTTGCATGAGTAAAATATTCATGTGGTTAGGAAATCTGGAGAGCGTTTACAAGATTCAGGGAAAGTTCTCTCACTTTGCCTCTCACCCCAGCACAAAAACCAAGCAAACAAACAAACCAGGTTTTGCTCGTATCTTTCTAGGAGTCTCTAACACTTATACGGATAAACAGGAGTATAGTCTTTTATAATCCACCATCTTTCATACAAGTGGGAGAGTATTCATTCTATGTACCATTTGACAATATCTTATACCTGATTATATATCTTAGAGATCTTTCCCATTCAGGAGATTTGTAGTTTGTTATTTTAGTATCAGTATATTTTGTCAGGCATGCATACCATACTTAATTTAACTAGTGTCTAATTAATAGATATGTGTTATATCTTTTTCTCAGTCTTTTTTTTCTATTACAAAAAAGTTCAATAGTTTCTATTACAAAAGTTCAGTTCTGGTCTGGGATATGTGAGACGGTCCCCCTCCAAGCCCCGACAAATACAGGGTGGATAATTTGAAATGGAAGCGATTTCCCATGTGTCAAAATGTCTCTCTGAAGAAAATCTCAAAAGTGGCAACTGGGTCTGAGGACACATGCATCGGAAATTCTGGTGGCATTTGGAAACTATCTCCCACCAGGTTAGAACCAGTTAGACCTGTGCCAGCAGTTCCTGTACCAGTTTGCCTGTGCACATAGCTTCTCCAAAGAGAGTTGTCATTTAGGATTCTCCTCCAAAGCAAAAAGTTTTAGCACCCTGCTGTCTTAGTAGAGCTGTATGCAATTACTCCATGTACTTACAGTGACCTAAGGTCTAAAGAAACGTGGCTCCCCACCCCCAGACAGGGTTTCTCTGTGTAGCCTTGGCTGTCCTGGAACTCACTCTGTAGACCAGGCTGGCCTTGAACTCACAGAGATCTGCCTGCCTCTGCCTCCTGAGTGCTGGGATTAAAGGCGTGTGCCACCACCACCTGGCTAGTTTTTTATTCTTATATTATTTTTTGCATGTTTGTGTGTTTGTGTGGTATGCATGTGTGTATATGTACTAATGTGCACAGGCATATGTGTGTGTGTGTGGTGTATAGGCCAAGAGTCGGTGTCAGGCATCTTTCTTGTTCTTTTAACACCTTACATATGGAGGCAGGTCTCTCACTGAACCCAGAGCTTGCCAATTTGGCTAGTCTGGTTACCTAACTTGCTCCAGAGATGCCCCTTTCTTTCCTCCTGAGTGCTGGTTATGCAGCATGAGGACTGGAGTCCAGATCCCTAGCACCATGTTAATGCCAGACAAGCATGGCATTCACTTATAATCCCAGCACTTTACCCACGGAACCATCACCTCATTCCCTAGTTATTATTTTCAGAAAAAACAAAGTTATTGTATGTGTATATACCTGCACGAGTTTCTGTGTACCATGTGTGTACAGGAGCCCATGGAGGCCAGAGAGTGTTACATGCAAGCAGTTTTGAGCTGCCTGACATGGGTGCTGAGAACTGAACTCAGGTCCTGTGCAAGGGCAGTAAGTGCTCTTACCCACTGAACCATCCATCTCTCCAGCCTAGTTTTCCCTATTTTTATGCCTAAACGAACTTCTTCCTTGGGGCTTCACAATTAGCTTTGACTTAAAACTGAAATGTAGTAGGCTGTGTCCCATGACTCAGTTACACCAGAAACCAAGAAGACTCTGGATTTCCATGGTTGGGTTGGTTATTCAAGCTAGATATTGTTCTGAACTGAAAATGAAGACAGTGTGTTCTCCAGGGGGTGGAGCCTGGATCAGAGTAGATTCCCAAAATGGGAAGGATGCTGAAGGAAGCGGCTTCTCTGCTTTCTCCCTAGCTCCTCAGCATGGCTCTTGTCAGTGTAACGTTTCCTGAAGAGCCAGAGGCTCATCCCCAGTTCTTTGACCACAAAAAGAACCTTTATTTCCTGCTTCTTCTGTCCTAGAGAAGTGGCCGCTCACTGGCCTTTGGGCTATTTTATTTATGCTATACTCCATTTGCTAGATCATTAATTTTAATCCCCAATTTGTGTTTATAAAAAGCTAAGCTGTTTCCACTTTCCATTTCTTCCTCAAGAGGTGATTAATTACTTGTGCAATACAACTCAGTTCCAACACACACTCATATACACTTAAACGTGTGAACCTTGCCCCCATGTAACATGGATATACACTCAAGCACACGCACATGCATGTTCACAACCATGCAGATGCGCACATACGCTCAAGGTCAGTCACGTTCACATACACACATGCACATTTATAATCATATTCACACATACACACAGTTTCATAGTGCTAGTTTCTTCTGTAGACGCGATCTTGTGCACTGTGTTAATTCTTGCTTAAGTGTGTTTTGAGAAGTAGCAACTTCTGACTGTCTTCAGAAGCTGGAGAAATGTAACCGCCTAATTAGGTGCATGGACTGATACAGTATTACAGTAAAAGGAGGGTTTGAAAAGGGGAGGGGCATAAAAAAGTCTGGCACATACTTTGTATCAGTACATCTGTTTTGCCTTTGTTTCAGGACAGAGTACCATGTAGTGAAGACTGGCCTTTACTCACTCTATAGCTAGAAAATGGCCTTGGGACCCCAGAGCCTCCTTCCTCTGAATTCCTGGCGCTGGGAGGACAGGTGTGTGCAGCCATGCCTATTTTTTTATGTTCTGCTGGGACCTGAACCCAGGCTTTGTATGTGCTAGGCAAGTACTCAGCCAGTTGAGCTACAGCTGCTGGCCCCAGTACATGTTTTTGTTGTTATCTATTAACTAGTGGTCTGATATTAGCTGTGCTGTGTACATGGTGAGCAGTTTGTTATTTTGCTTTGGGCCCTTGGAGATCATGTCCAGGGCTTTGCACATACCAGGCCAGGGCACTGTACCACTGAGCGACTACCCCAGCTAGTGACCATGTTTTCTTGGGGAGGAAAATTGCATGTCATATGACAAAGTCTTTCTTTTTTTTTTTTTTTTTGGTTTTTCGAGACAGGGTTTCTCTGTGTAGCCCTGGCTGTCCTGGACTCACTTTGTAGACCAGGCTGGCCTCGAACTCGCAAAGATCCGCCTGCCTCTGCCTCCCAAGTGCTGGGATTAAAGGCGTGCACCACCACTGCCCAGCTCGACAAAGTCTTTCTTAAGAGTCAAAGTTTCCCCCTTTTACCAGAACTTGAACCCAAGGCCTCATGTGTGCCAGCTAAGTCCTTCACTACTGAACCACATCCTCATTCCTGGGACTCTTTTGAAATAAGCAATTTGAGATTATTAAGCCAAAATGTTGACTTTTTGGGATATTGCTGTGGCTTATGGCAATTTAAGAGGGTATTTGTTTTTGAAGAGTATTTTAAAATATATACTATTGCTTATATGTTTTAATCATTTATAGATTTATGTGTAAAATTTAAAGTACTACTTTGTTAAGTGACAAAAAGTCAAACTGTGGAAAGAGCTTTCAAGGAAAGCAAAGGTTCTCTCAGCTTTAACTCTTACTTCTCCCTGGTGCTAGCCATCTTGGACAGTTGTCTGTGTGTCCTTCTGGAGAGTCTGCACATGTGGCTGCACACGTGCCTCCAGGCACCTGTCTCTAACCTGCTTCCTTACACAGATATGTATTCTGCACTCTCAGCTGTGTGATTTAGGTGCAGTGTGCCTTGGAGAGTATCAGTAGAGTTTAAGCTCGCTCTTGAACATCCCACAGCTGAACATCCCCGTGGCAGACCGCTGTCTGAAGCGTCTAGGTTATGTATGCACTTCCAAGACTGGTTATTGCTTGAAGAGTTCTCTGTAGTCATTAATGTGGATTAGTTTTTTCCTCCCCAAGGTGGAGTTGACTTCCAAATAAGGGCTAATTATAAGGAGACCTTATCTATTTGGATGATTGATCAAGCAGTGAAACCAAAGACCTTGAACTTTGAAGGACTATTCGTTGTTACAACTCTGGCTCATTGATCAAGTCACCAATCTATCCAGTCTTACCATGGGTCTGTTGGCAAAATCACGGCATAAACCTAATGAGAACTTGGCACTGAATACCGTGAAACATCACTTAGAGAAGCTAAGGGAAACCAAGTAGAGGGTGGGATGTGTTCAGAGATTAGAAAGCCCAGTGTGGTTAAGATGTCAGCTTCCTTCAGATTGGATTGTAGATCCAGAGCAAACTCACTTACAGTCCCCATCTGACTGTAAGAAACCCCATTTGTTTCTGTGTCATCATTTGATGGCTTCCACCACAGTTTATATGACAATAGGAAGAACCAAGCAGTACCAAGGCAGCACTGAAGAAAAGACACAGCAGCAGTCAAGGTGAGGCTGCAGGGTGGTGTGGTGCAAGGGTAGACAAGTGAACCAGGAGAATGAAATAGGGCATTTAGGATCACTCCCACACACGTTGTCACCTGACTTGTCACAAAGGTGCCATAATGGAAGTAGCATTATGTCAACTGGAAGTCCACATGGGGAAGAAAGGATCTCAGCCTCTGCTGTCACCCAAGTAACAAGCCATCCTAAAGGGAAACTGTGGACCTAAAAGTGAAAGGTCACACAAGTGCATTTAGTAGAAAACCCAAGGTCTTTATGACCGTAATATAGACAAAGATTTCTTAGGCCATCAAAATCACTAAACACAAAGGAAATACATGAAGAAATGGACTTCATTAAAATCTGTTTTCCAAAGAAAATACCAAGAGTTAAGACAAACTTGGGTGGAAATCAGTATCTTCAAGGTATTCACCTGCTATGGGAAATCTTTAGAACATAAGAGCCTCAAAGGCAGATAGCATTAGAAAGACAGTAGCAGAGGACTTAAACCTGGACTTTGCAAAAGAGATTGTGCGTGATGAGTATGTGCAAAGGTGTTGGCTTTTGCTAGCCATCAGGAAATTGGGACTGTAACCATGATATCATACCATCATACCTACCAGAGCAGCTCAGCTGTACCTACCAGGGTAGCTAAGCTACAATGCCGGCTGGACACATCAGATGTTCCGAGAATATGGAGTTGCTGGAATTCTCATATACTACTGGTGGAAACTATACACTCACTCAAACAGAACTGTCCCACAGACACGGAAAGAATGTTTACGGCAGGGCTGTTCTTAAAAGTTCTTGTTGGAAACAGCCCAGTGAACTGTAGAATAATGGTGTATTCAGACATTGATATTACCCAGCAAGTACAGATGAACGGTGTACAGGTGCTCACCACACTGTGGATGGCTTGCTCAAACATGCTGAGTGAAATAAGCCAGACACAGGAGTACACATGTATGCTGCCATTCCTATAAAGGTGAAATTTATAGTGTTATTAATCATGAAAGTAAGCGATTCCTTTTGGAGGAGGAAGTGAGCAGAATGGAACAGACGGGCTTCTGGGCCAGAGAGACTGCTCATCGGGTAAAAGCGCTTGCCGTTCAAGTCCAGTGACCTAAGACTGATCTTGGGAGCCCATGTAAAAAGCCAGATGTGATGTTGCACATCTGTAATCTCGAGATTCAAGTACAGCGAGATGGGGGGTGAAAATGGGAGAATCTTCTGGAAGCTTGCAGGCCAGCTAGTCTGGAGGACGCTATGCAATGGGAGAAATGAGAGATCCCGCCCCAGAAAGATGGAGGAGAACTGAAGCTGGAAGCTGCTCTCCCCTCCACACATTTGCAGTGTGTGCTGCCTCCACCACACTCTCAAGCAGGGAGGGAAGTGGCTTCTGGGGTGTGGATTCTGCTGTTTCTTGCCCTGGTAGCAGTTAGCTGAAGGTATTCAGTGCAGTATTTTGGCCTGTATGCTTACGGCCTTTCATTTTATGTCTTTTGCTTGAATTAAATGTATGTATAAATACAAATGTATGTGTGTTTGTATTCACATGCATACTATAACACATATGTATGTATGTGTGTGTGTCTCATACACACACACACACACACACACACACACACACACACACACATATAAGCAGAAAGGCTGTGTCCTGAGCAGACCACAAGGTGGGGGTGTAAGTCAGCAGAAGAGGAAATACACCTAACTTCTCTTTGCTGGCCATTGAACCATGGGCATTTTTCTTCCCCGAGAGCAAGGAGAGAATGTGAAAATTGCTGTGTGTCTTCCTGAATGCTAGGAAAGGAATCACTCTGCCGTCCAGTTCTTGCTTTAGCCTTTCCTCCGTCTCTGTGGACTGCGAGCCTGCCTGTCCTTTTTATATCTCCCTTCATGGGCTCCAGACTATGCTCCAAGCCTGGTCTGCTTATTGCTGTTTCTTCTCTCTTTGCTTTTCTTTCTTTAAAAAAAAAAACTTAGATATCTTTTTCATCCATTGCTTTCCCCTTGGAAAAATTGTCGCGGACACACACACACACACACACACACACACACACACACTGTTGTCTGTCTCTCTCACTTCTCCTGCTCCCCCCTTTTTCCTCTGTCTCTCTTTCTCCATTCCTCTTCTCCCTCCCTCCAAAGTCTCTAGTAGCCCAGGCTACTTCAGATAACCTTGAATTTCTGACCTTCCTGCCTCTTCCTCCCAAGTTCTGGGTTACACATAATGTGTTGCCAAGCCTGGTTCTTATGCTCTATTCCTGATTTTAAAGTAGGAGAAATGTTTTCAATATGTCTGTCTAATAGCTTCCACATAGATTGCCACTTTTTAATATGTATGTTTTAGCTGGTACACCGAACTTTAAAACCTACATGTTAATGGGATACCATGTAATCTTTTATAGGTCTTTGTTTCATGCCATCTTTTCTCTCTCCTTCCCTCCCAGACAGGGAAATGACTTTTCTTTACTTTTTATTTTTGGGGGAGAAGAGTTCAGTGGGGCTCTCACTGTATACCCAAACGGAGCGTGAACATGTGCTCCTTCTGCCTCTACCTCCCAAGTCTGGGATTATAGGAGGGTTTCCATGCTTGGTGCTCTCCTTGGGTTTAAACTAGGTTATCAGCATGGTCCCCACTTCTGCTTGTGTACAAGATTGTCTCTCCTTTCCCCAATGCCATGCTCTGAAGGTCGCCAGTGCTAATGTTGGAGAGTGTTTTTGATCACACTTACTGTTGTTTATATTTACAGGTATGTTGCTATAAATAGATTTTTCTGAAAACAGAATTTATTACGTATATTTCTCTGTAATTTACTTTTTTCATTTAAATTTGGGCATCCCTCCAAACCAGTAGGTTTAAGACATTCTTTGCAACAGTGAGTACATTGTAGTTATAAATATTCAGTCATTTTTGTAACCACTGTCCATAATGATGTTCTTGGATTATTTCATTTTCTTTTTTGGGTAATTATATACACAGCTAAGGCAAATACTATGAGTTCTGTGGTCTCTGTTCCTGTGGGACAGAGCCCCTAGGCTGTGTGTGTTGGAAACTTAAAGAACTGCCGTGTCTGTTTCTTAAAAGTTGTACTGCTTGCCAGCAGTATGTAGGAGGCCCAGTGTCCCAAGCTGTTAGCCATCAGTGGGTGTCACAGAATTTGGTAGGTTTTATTAATCTATGGGTGAGAAAAAAAATGTCTGTTTTACATTTCAGTACTTGGCATTATAATGGTGTAGTGATGAATTTGAGCATGGAAAATAAAGATCTACAACTTTAATTTTATTAATTATTAATTTTAAATTACAAAATTCATTTGGGAATTGAAAAGGAGAAAAATTGCAGTCCATTAACGAGGAGGAGGAAGAAAGAGGAGTCACTGTATATACTGTATTTTAGTTCATTGTCTTTTTTGTTTGGTTTTTTTTTTTTTGAGACAGGGTTTCTCTGTTTAACAGCTCTGGCTGTCCTGGACTCACTTTGTAGACCAGGCTGGCCTCGAACTCGCAAAGATCCGCCTGCCTCTGCCTCCCAAGTGCTGGGATTAAAGGCGTGCGCCACCACCGCCTGGCTTTTGTTTGGTTTTTAATATGTTGAACACTTTCCAAGTTTTGCTCTGTTTCCTTCTGGATGTATGTACATGTGGAGGTCATGGGTGACACTTGGTGACTTCCTCTACTCTCTACCCTATTTTTCGAGACAGGGTCTCTCACTGAACCTGGATCTCACTGATTCTGCTAGAATGGCTGTCCTGCAAGCCCAGGGAGCTTCCTCCCCTTACCTCCCTCCCGGGTCCCCGCCCACTGGGATCTATAGGCATACACTGCAATACCTTGTGGTTTTTTTGGTTTTGTTTTCTGTTTGTCTGTTTTAATATGGATGCTAGGGATTAAAGTAATCCTCATGTTTGTGTGGCAAGTATTTTACCAACTAACCCATGTCCTCAGTCTCCCAAATTCAGCTTTGTAATAAATAAAAGTTGAGGTAGGTAGGTCTGTTAATATTGGAAAGTGTTCTTGATCATGTTTACTGTTGTTTATACTTACAAATATGACGCTATAAATAGATGTTTCTGAAAACAGAATTTATTATGTATATTTTTCTGTAGTTTGCTTTTTTCATTTAAATTTGGGCATTCCTCCAAATCAGTAGGGTTAAGACATTCTAATTAATCAATTCTTTTTTTTATAAAGGTTTATTTATTTATTTGTCATGTATACAGTATTCTGCCTGCATGTATGCCTATACTCCAGAAGAGGCCACCAGATCTCAGTATAGATGGTTGTGAGCCACCATGTGGTTGCTGGGAATTGAACTCAGGACCTTTGGAAGAACAACCAATGCTCTTAACCTCTGAGCCATCTCTCCAGCCCATTAATCAATTCTTAATCTCTAAGATTAGCTAGCTCAACCCATTGATCCTTGCCATTTTACCTCCATGGTCTGTAGAGGTGGCAAAGGAAGGATTGCTCTTTTGGCTTCCAGATGAGGAGAGCTAGAGAGAGAATGGGGTTTTGTGTCCAGTCCCTCCTGATCTTGGGGTTTTGTGTCCAG
>CAJQZJ010032004.1:1343879-1382608 GCA_907164525.1 Lophiomys imhausi | reverse complement strand
TGCATTACATATGCGTGTATAAATGTTATATATATGTATGTATATATACATATATATTCCTAAATATGTAAATATAGTCTGCTTAGTCCATATGATGTTACCTGTATGTAAATGGTTTCAGGGCTGACCACTTGGCTTCTTTTTACCTATTCACGTGCCATTCTTCACCCTTCCACAGTCGGATACAATTCTACTGAGGGCCATTGTCTGTAGAACAGTACTGACTAATAATAGGTATCACCCTAAATGTGAAGTAGTGTGTGAAAGCTGACCAAAAGCGTGGCATTCAGTGACATAGGTAGGTCTAGGACATCATAAAATAGGAACCCCAACTCAGAGATGAGCAAGGGGCAGCCAGCAGCTTAGCTCTGGGAATTAATTAGGTCATACTGGGAAATCTTTTCTCTGTATCATGTTTACTGTTGTTATTAGCTTATGTCCACATTTAATTCCCTAATAGGTATTAAAGTACACACACACACAAGTACACACAAACTGCACACATAAACACAGCTGTAGTCCTAATTTGGCACTTACTGAGATTGCTTTAAAAATCTCACATTTGTTGTTTTTTTGTCCCTTAATACTAATACTTATTGTGTGTGTGTGTGTGTGTGTGTGTGTGTGTGTGAGAGAGAGAGAGAGAGAGAGAGAGAGAGAGCGAGAGAGCGAGAGAGAGCGAGAGAGAGCGAGCCTACCTAGCACTCACCTTGTGGCAGTGCCCGTCAGTTGTGACACACTCATTGGAAGGAATGCTTGAAACTGGCCACGGAGGCACTTGTTAGTGTCGGGTGATTTTGATGGGCAGTCTCTGACCCAGGCTCTTAGTGAGCCGCATACAACTACATGCGATTCACGCTGGCACTTACAAGATGACTTGGGAGTTAATGGGTATGTTTGGATTGCAAATTGCCTGCTTCAATTCCCTTTTCATTACCTTCTTCCTTGTCTTCAAAACTAGGTGAAACTAAGTAATTATCATGTGGAAAAGTGTGAAGCCTCGACATCTTGGGTTCTTGGGGCCAATCATGTACAGTAAGGCCTCAAAGAACACGTCTGTCTCTTTGATAGACTGGAAGAAAGTCACACTTGTGTTTGACATGTTAATTGGTACATTTGAATAAGAGACCAGACCTTGTGTAAAATCTTAGTCCAAAGAATCAAAACGGTCTTTGCATTTGCCTCAGGTTTTCTTGAAGAATATATCTTTTTGTTTAGTTTTAAAGAGGTAAAAAATGAAATTAATAGAATTTTGGGATATACTTTTAAAAAATAATTTTAGTGCCTCCTGATAGACAATGCAGTAATTGGTATAATGAAAACAGTTAATTTGATTTATTGAAAAAGATGTTATTTCCTAAGCACTATATTTAGCACTTTGAACACATCATTACCACCCCCTTCAACACACACACACATACATACACACACACAGACACATACACACACACACACACACAAGTGCATGAGGACAGCACCTATAAGGAGAAGCTGTGTATTGTCATGGCAAAATTTTGGTCAGATTGTATATAGTTTGTTCTTCTTTACCTCTATGATTAAAATAGTGCCTACCAAATAAGTATCAAGGAAATAATTTTTGAATACATAAATTACTCTGTTTAATCCTTGCTGAGACTTCCCGACATAGATGTTACTGCCCATTTATTGCCAGTAAGTAACATGCTGTTGTCTCTTTCCTCTACACTGGGGAGCAGAGTGCAGCATAGGGGAGGTGCTTCTTATGTCCTGCTTAGCAGTTAGTTCTAGACATTACAAGAGATGTCATTAGGGCTTGAAGAATGATAAACAACAGAGAAGTAAATGAGTACACACAAAATCAACCAGATAGGGCCTGCACACAGCAGTTGCTTAATCCATGCTGTTTCTGTTCTGATGCTCCTACAGCATCACTGCCATCCTCCTCTTCCAGGTCTCAGGCTCCACAGGAACAGCAGTGGGAGGGAATTCAGTTCAACCGTGCATTGGAGTAGTCAGGCATCATTTCCTGGGCAGCATGATTCCTGCATCCTTTGGACAGGGAGACAGTGGCAGGAGCTGTGTTCCCTATTCTAAGACAGGAGACTAGGATGTGTTGTGCAAGAGCCAAATGTGGGTTACGTCAAGGGGGCCCTGATCACAGTTGACAGTCCAGAGTGTGATTGTTATGACTGTAGTCACACAATTGGATTTGAAACTCTGATGTGTTTCTGTGAACAACCAAGCATCCTTTAATGGGAAATTTTATTATCGTTGTATGCCGTAATCTCTAAGCATAGTATTATTTATATTTGCATGAAAAATAATATTTGTGCCTTCTGTGCCACAGAGCCTGCAAAACAAAATTTGTTCTGATAAACAGGCAACTTCCCATTGGCCTTGTGGTTTTGAGACTTAGCAACCTAATTTACCAACTTCTCTGGTTTGTGAGTCCAGGGTATTTTGGAGGGTTAGTGGAGTGCTGGATTCTCGCAGCATCTCTTCATCATTTGTTTAATTGTTTAGGGACCATGCTGTGTCAGCCTCCGATCTCTTACAGCCCTAGACATGGTCCCTAGAGTAACCTAAGAGTGTAATAGATTGTGAACATGACTGTCCAAAGCGTGCCAGGCTGGCCAGCTCCACACTCGTGGGAGTGATTCCAGACAGATTGTGTTTTGTGAAGTGTGTAATATGGTTGCTTTCGTTCTCAGGTCCAGTCTGATGAGCGAAGAAGCGAAGCGAGGAGCTCCCAACCCTTGGCTCTGTGAGGAGCCGGAGGAGACCAGAGGTTTGGGTTTTGATGAGATCCGGCAACAGCAGCAGAAAATTATTCAAGGTACCGATTACCGCAGGACTGTGTGGGTCACAACCCTGGCCACTCTCACATTATTCTTGACTAATCTTATCTCCACTGAAAATTAGAGTCAAAATGATCATTGCTATAAAGCTTTTGTTTTTTTGTTTTTGTTTTGTTTTTTTTTTTTGACCTCGAGATGCTTGAGGAAAAGACTCCATTGCTGGTACAGGCTCAGGTGACATCACTTTGTCCCTTTACCCTCAAGTTTGTCTGGACCATCAGACTTCTTCCTTTTTATTTGTAGATTCCACCATAATTGCTTAAAATGTACTTTTTGTTCGTTTGTTTGTTTTTTGAGACAGGGTTTCTCTGAGTAGCCCTGACTGTCCTGGAACTCATTCTATAGACCAGGCTGGCCTTGAACTCAGAGATCCACCTGTCTTTATTTCCTGAGTGCTGAGATTAAAAGTGTGCATCACCACACCTGGCAAAATGTGCTTTTTTTTTAATTTTAGTTTCTTGTTTTTTAAAATTTCAGAAGTAATGTACTGTTGCTATGGGTTCAAAAAAAGATTTGTGATAGACAAGATGGAAAGTGTTCTGTCCTGCTGCTCTAGTATCAGAACTATGAGTAGATTAGTGTGTGTGTCCTCAATCTTGTTTGCATGTACATATGTGCATATATTTAGTGTAAGTATATATATTTTATGTACATAGGATCATGAGGTACATAGCTATCTCACTATGTGGATCATTCCATAGTTTTTAACTTAATATTATGTTTTTTCCATGTCAGTATATATGCTGTTCTTTCTAAAAGCAGCTCTATTGAAGTATAATTGGCATTATCATAAACAACCCATACTTGATATGTATAATTGGATGAACTTTGACACACATGCACACACACATATGCACATGCACACAAATATGCATATATGTATATTGAAACCATCACTCCAATCAAGATAGCGAACACAGTTCTCAGAGGGTCCTTCCTGTTCTTTTTTTTTTTTTTTTTTTTTGTCTCCCGCATCCCTAGACAACTGCTGATCTGCTTTCTGTCACTACTAATTGGTTTCTATTTTCCACAATCTCATGTGAGTAGACTCATACAGTATTTACTCTCTTGAGGGGAAGGAGATCTGGCTTCTCTCTCTATGGATAATTTTTAAATGCATCTGGATTGTCACGTGAATCTTTACACATATTGATCTTTTTTTTTTTCTTAAGATGTCTTTAGAAATAGTTTACTCTTTTATTAACTTGTAAGATATTTTCCTGTGTCCTCTCACAGTTCTTTTGTCAGACATCTTTGGGGTTGGCTTTTAAAAGGAAAACAAGTTTACTTTGCTGGTTGGGTGATGATGAGTGATCACATGCACACTTCGAGGGTCTTCCCTTTCTCTGTGTCTTTCCTTTGGACTCTCTCAGCAATAGTTTCCAAGCTGCAGTCATTCTTAAGTCCAGCCAGTCAGTTTTTTCTTGTGTGATTTGTGTTTTGATTATGTCCAAGAAAACATCCAGTAGGTCAAAGCCACAAGATTTGCTACCTTTTGATTTCTAATAATTTGATAATGTTAGGTTTTTACATTAGGTCTGTGGCCAATTTTGAATTGTTAAATAGCACAGGCAGTTTTTGCATTTGGATATCTATTTGGCTTAGAGCCATTAAAAAAATAAAAAGAATGCTTTCACTACTAAATTTCGGTTCCTTTGTCAAAAATAATCAAGTGGCTATAAATGTATATTTAACCCTATTTCTGTGCTCTATTCTTTTCTCTTAGTTTGTTTGTTTTTAGGGGGTTCTGTAACATGGACTCATCACTAAACAAATCTTCACTTATTCTTTAATTTTTCTTAGCATTGCTTTGTAGTTTTCACTATGCACACTTTATATGTCTTCGGTCAGTCTTATCCCTAAGTATTTTACACTTTTATTGTAAATAACATTTTTAAATGCTCAGTGTCTGTTTACTACTCATATATAAAGCTGCTGTTTATATTTGTATTGTTTTTTTGGATCATGCAACTTCGCTTACTCTCACTAATATGCTCTTATTTGTCGACTCTGTAGGCTTTTTTGACAGATATAATTATGTTGTCTATGAGTAAGACAATTATATTTTCTAATTTCAGTACAGATATCTTTAACTCATTCTTCTTGCCTTATTGTACTTGCTACAACCTAGTACAATGTTGAAAAAAGACATTCTTGCTTCATTTCTGTTCTTAATAGGAAATGTTTATTTGGCTCTAAGTTTTGTTCTTTTTTTCAATACTGTATATTTTTTAATTTTCTTGAAATATTTTTATGAGTTGTGGGATACAGTTGTATTATTTGGGTCATGTTTTTATTTTTATATGTTTAAAATGTTTTATTTCATTATGTATGTATGTAAGTATGTGTGTGTGTATGTATGTATGTATGTATGTATGTATGTATGTATGTATGTATGTACAGTGTATAGGGGCACACATGCCATGGTGCACATTTGATGTCAGAGAAGTTTCTGGAGTTTATTCTTTCTTTCCAACTTTGCATGGGCTCTGGAGTCAAACTCAGATCATCAGGCCCATGAGCCAAGTGCCTTTCCTAGCTGAACCATCTCACTGGTCCTGGGTCTTGCCTTTAAAGACAGATGAAAAGAGTGTTTAAAATATTCTAGAGCATGGATCAGCAAACCCTGGCTGATGAGCCAGATCTTATTTTTGTATGGTGTGCAAGTTAAAAACAGCTTTAAATTTTTTTTAAAGAGACATTTGCACTCCCATGTTTATCTAAACATTTTTTCATAATAGCTGTGATACAGAATCCATATATGAGTGAATAAAAAAAAATCAAAGGGTACAAACATGATAGAATACTGTTAAACTATAAAAGAGAATGAAATCCTATCATTTGTGACAACACAGGTGAACACAACAATATTAAGTGAAATAATCTAGACCATGAAGACAAGTATCACACGATGTAACTCACTTGTGGAATCTAAACACACTAACATAGACAGTAGAAAATAGTATAATATTAGGTAGTTAGGCTGTATGGGAGAGGCAGCTTTAAATTTTTTAAATGGTGAAAAATAATCAAAAGAATATTTTATGACTTGTAAAAAATTATGTGAGATTAAAAGTTCAGGGCTCATAAATTCAGTTTTATGGGAACACAGCCATAGTCACTCACTCACACAGTATTCATAGATACTTTCCCACTTGCAATAGTAGAGTTGAATAACTGCTTTAGGGACCATATGAACCACAAGGCCTTGGATGCTTCCTATGTGGGCCCCTGTAGAGCATGATTGCCTCCGGTCTAGAAATAATTTACTACACTGCTGAGCCCAAACCATCCTGGATACTGTGCACCGGCGCTCCAGGAGTACCGAGCTGATCTCCTTGGTGGGAATGGGAACAGTGTCTTAGCCTGTTTGAGCTCAGAGCATGGCTCCTTCTGCCCTTTGACAACACTCAGTGACAACCTGGTGCAGATGCCTTTCAAGACTACAGGGCTCTCTGTGTGCAGCTCTTATCTATTAGCACCCGAACCATTGACTCCTTCAGACTCAATTCAGGGTACCCACTGGATTCCAGGTGGGCTTTCCAGCCCAACAGCATGATGGGAGCACAAGGCAGCAATCTGGGCAAACTTAGAGTGCATCTCATTTGTCTTCCTCTTTCAGAGATCTTGCCTTGTCAGTTCTTGAAATAGTGATTTTGAATATTTTTCATGTTTTCTCTGCTCCTTGTTCATCCAGGCCTGAAGGAAATCTGGTCCTTGTCAGTCCATCTTGACCAGAAACAGGACTCTGATTCTATTTTGAACTCTCTTCACAATGAAATTACCTAGTAAACAAAACACTGGCTCTCCATGTATTTAATTTTGCCTACTTCACCCATTACTATGTTTGACAGGAAGTGAACAGATGAAAAGCAACCCAGCTTAATGCACAGAACAACTGCTCACACGCTGCCCATTACCCTGTAGCAGGCATGGTTCTGGGAGGACTGCCTAGTGCTAATACAGTGGATTTTCCTGTCATTGTTGTTTGCCAAGGAAAGCTGTTTTCAGTCAGGAAAAGTATTTCTGTCCCTGAGAATGTGCTGCACTCCAGGGTTGTTCAGGTTCTGTGTGAGCGCATGCCCTGTACACTTCTTAGCAGCATCTTCAAACCATAACATCTGCCCCACTGAGGTTCCCATTTCCTTGCAAGCCTGTGGGCCTCTGGCTCTGGGTTTTGGCACAGGGAGTGGAGGAGCCCATGTTTTGGGTCACTTTATTTCCCTGCTCTTTCTTCCTGTTGTGGTTTGAAATGCTTCCTTGTTGTTGCATTGCTAATAGAGCAAACTATTTTTCAAGCTCATCACAAACATGAAAGTAGTCTTTACCCCAAATGCTTAGTAGCCTTTCCTGTGCTTCAGGCACCTTGTGATGTGCTGAGGCTCTGCTTTATTGACAGGTCCTGTACTGGATGTAGAAGAATCAGAAAAAGTCATTTCTGATTGCCTTTCGACCTGTGGACTCGATTAGCCTTTCTGTACTTTAGTGTGGAAACAGAAATACACTGGAAACCACCCCTAAATTATTGCTAGATCCTAGACTGAGGGCAGTGAATACCCTTCTTGCTCAGCCTAGAAGCTAGGTCTCAGGATCTAAGTAAGATAGAGCGAAGGAAAGACAGTGAGCAGTGCAGGCTCCTGAGCCTGAGACAGATCGCAGGGTCACCACATCCGCTTCGGAGTGTGTTTGTGAGGTTCCTAAGTTAGCACAGTTTGTCTCCATTATAGCTGTTGTAGCTGTTCTTTCTAGATCTGAGTATTTCTTATATACTTCCTGGTCTCAGGGAATTGCTTTTTAACTGCTGGGACACAATGCTGACAGAGGAACTTGACAAAGGAAAGAGGGGTTTTTCGGGGCTCACAGTCAGAAGATGCAGTCCATCATTAGGGAAGACACAGCAGCAGGAACTTAAGGTCGCATTGCTTCTGCAGTGAGGAAGTAGGGAGCCAAACGCTGCCCCTCAACTCCTCTCCTCCTTTCTATTCAGTCTAGGCTCCAGCCCATAAAATGGCACTGCCCACAATTGAGGTGGAACTTCCTACCTCAGTTAACCTAGGCTAGAAAATTCCTCACAGGTATGTTCACAGGTTTGTTTCCATGGTGATTCTAAATCCCATCAAATTGGTAATCAGGGTCAACTATCATAATCTCTTGTGGGGCATGTAGACTGTGCTACCTACCAGGGAAACAGGCGTGGAGCTAGAGTGAGGTCAGAGACGTGTCCAAGCCCTGAAAGTCTCCATCTTAAGATTGGCAGGAGTAAGTAAGAGTTCCCTCCCTGTTTCATGGCTGCATGCCCTGGGGTATGTAGCCCTGTGACCCCCCCCAACCCAGCAATTTTCAAGGTAATCACGTAGCCCAGCGCCTGGAATGCCTCCCCATACAAATGAGGTAGCCCAAAACCTTAAGCCCCAACCAATCAGGTAAACCTACCCTGGAAATCCCTTCCCCCTCCCCAAGGTTCGAATAGCCCTTGTTTACCCTGGAATAAAGACACAGAGCTGTTTTCTGACTATCATCTAAGAGAGCTGTCTCTCTCTAGTCTAAGAGCTGTGACACTAAGATCTTTGGAGAAGTGGAATTTGGAACCACATTCTCTTAAGTATTTTCCTGTGGAATGGGGGCAGGGAAGGCGACTAGCCGGACTTCATTTTACAGTGATAGATCTTGGCAGGAAATCTTGGGATAGTTCTGATTACAAACAGCTTTCTCTGAGGATACTCTTCCTTGTAGCTACAACATATATTAAGAGATTCCTTTCTGAAAACCTTAAAACTAAACCATAATAAGACCATCTGTTCTTAGACCTTGCTCCGAGGGTCTTAATAGAGTGACAAACTCCTTTTGTCTGGCTTGACTTAATCTTTATTATTACCTTCTATTTTTTTTAATTTGACTTCATCTTTTCTTCGTTCTCTCTGTTTTTCAGGGAGTATTCCCTCCATACATTAAGTATGAGACGTCCATTGCTTCTCTTTGGATACTGGACATCATAACATCAACTGATTTTTTTGTTTTTTGCCTCCTAAACCCAAAGGACCATCCAGTATTGCCAGAGCCTTTCCATGTAACAGAAATGGTATTTGTTTTGTTTCGTTTTTTCATAAAGCTGGAAAAGCCCTCTGTGGTCACTTGTTGATTAAACAGCAAAGCGTACATGTGTAAGTTCTTACAGTTCTTACTAATGTATGGAGGTTCTCTGTGCCACAAGCTGGATCTAAAGAGAGGAAGAGAGGCATTCTCAAGCTTTAGGTCCTTGCCATGCTTGCAGACCAGAGGACTGTGGGCATTAGCTCTGCTCCTTCTGCTCGCTTTTGTTTAAATGGTGCTGCAGACTGAACCCCAGCCCTTGTGCATGCTAGGAAAGTGTTCTACAATCGAGTCACGTTTCTAGCCTCTTCCTTTCTATTGTTAACATATAGATGACCTTTTGCTATGGTAAATTTCAAACATAGTAGAGTAAGTTATGTTCTTTTCCTCATTCGGCTTCAGTAATGATCTCCCCATAGCTAGTTTGGTTTTATCTGTGTGTACCCACTTACCCACCTCCAGGATTGTGTGTATGTATATACACATGTGATGCACATACACATGTTTTTCATACATGTGCTTGTTAAAGATCACTTTGGCTATTGTTCCTCAGCCATCTACCTTCTTCCTACTGAGACCTGGGGTCTACCAGTTAGCTAGGCTGGCTGGTCAGCAAGACCTAGAGATGTCCTGTCTCTGCTAAGCCAGTGCGTGGATAATATGCACATGCCACCACACCTAGCTTTCACTGTGGGCTTTGGGGCTTGAACTCTGATCCTTATGCATATTCCCTGAGATTATTTATAAAGTAAACCCCAGATATTATGTCATTTCAGTGGAGAATACTTCAGAATATTCTATGCAAATATCCTAAAATATGTTTATAAAGTATAAGGACTTTTTTAAAAAAAGATATGTTTATTTTTTTAGTTATGTATATGTGCAGATGTGAATATGGGTACCCATGGAGTCTGGTAGACAGTGTCCGATCTGTTGGAGTTACAGGTGATTGTAAGCTGCCCAATGTGGGTGCTAGAAACTGAATTTGAGTCCTTTATAAGAGCAGAATTTGCTCTTAACCTCTGAGCCATCTCTCTGTGCCCAGGACTGCTTTTGTTTGTTTGTTTTGTTTTTTGAGACAGGGTTTCTCTGTGTAGCAGTACAGGCTGTCCTGGAATTCACTTTGTAGACCAGGCTGGCCTCTAACTCACAGGGATCCGCCTGCCTCTGGCTTCCAGCTGCTGGGATTAAGGCGTGTGCCACCAACTTCCAGGACTGTTTAAAAAAAAAAAGACTACAACGTGATTATCATTCCTACCAAATTAGAAATAATTCCTCAGTCCAATCAAATAGCTAAACAGTTTCCAATTTCCTTGACTTTTTTCTGCAGTATTTTCTCTACACTCTCTGGTTCACGGTCTGAATGTAGACTATACATAGCGGATAACGGATGCATCCCTGAAGTGTCTTAATCCTTTTCAAACTATTTTATTTTCCTGTGCAGTTTCTTTGTTAAACAGGATTGTTTACCCTGTAGTTTCCCCTTAGCTAGTTCTTGTAGTGTTTTCCCCATAAGTTGTTCAGCATATTCTGTGACCCAGATATTTTCAGTAATTGGTTAGATTTAATGGCTTGCTTAGAATTGGGCTTGTTATTTTTGGCATAATACTTTCTGATGACTGTGCCTTTGTTTTTTATCTGCTGCCACCAAACTGTCCTCCCACAGCTGAGTGAATGATTCCTATTTAGAGGATGGTTTTCCTGAATGTCTAAGTATAGGAAGTATCTACACACCTAATTGTTCCAAAGGGACTCTCAGAAATGATTGTATTAGTGCTCCCACAATAAATTAGCACGCACGAAGTGACTTAAAACTCACATCACTACAGTTTAAAGGTCAGAAGTTCAGCTTGGGTCTCCAGGGACCCAGATCACGGTGTCAGCTGGCTGCATTCCTTTCTGGAGGCCCTAGGGCAGAATCTGTCCCCTTGCCTTGTCCAGCTTCTAGAGAAGACCTCCATTTCCTTGGCTTATAGCTCTTTCTTCAACGCCAGCAACTGATCTCTTTAACCCTCTGTCATGTGTCCCTCTGAGTGGCTGGGCAACCTCTGTTTCTTGGAGCTAACAGAGTCGTGTTGGGTCTACCTAGATTCTCCAGGCTCATCTCCTATCTCAGACTCCTTCATCTTCACCACACTGTAAAGCAGACTTTCCATAGAAAGTAATGAAGTGGTAGGTTCCAGGATTATGACTTGGATATCTTGGCCATGTTGGGGTGTGTGTGTGTGTGTTTGTCTGTGCACATGTGTGTGTGTGCTCTCACATGCATTATTCTTTCTTCCATGGTGATCACATCTTAAAATCTACATCACTGTAAAGTTGAGGAATGATTTGATTTTGGTATGTTGCAAATGACCCATTGTGACACCATTACCAAAGCCATTTCAACCTTGGACCCTTTGATAGCATGTGGTAGGTAGATTATGGAGAATGGACTGTCAACATGTTTGCTGTTTGTAAATTGATTGTCTGCAGTGGGTCCTGATATTATTTTTGTTTGAAGCAGCATTTTATTTTTATTACTACTAAATGGCCGAAACATTGCCTCTTAGAAATGTCAGTTTACGGGCTGGAGGGATGGCTCACAGGTTAAGAGCACTGACTGCTCTTCCAAAGGTCCTGAGTTCAATTCCCAGCAACCACATGGTGGCTCACAACCATCCAAAATGAAATCTGGTGCCCTCTTCTGGTCTGCAGGTATACCTGCAGACAGAACATTGTATACATAATCAATAAATCTTTAAAAAAAAAAAAGAAAGAAATGTCAGTTTACAGCCCAGAGAAGCTCTTGTGATTGACATGATGGTGGTGACCTACCCAGGATCTTCCATTTCTACATTGTGGGATGGAAGTTGACTGTAACAACGTTACAGACTGAGCTGGTGCTCCTGTCTATGGAAATTACAAGAGTAGGGGAGTTTCTCCTCTCCTTTCTGCTGTGCATTATGGAGACCTTTGAGAGACAACAAACTTGGGAGAAAAGGTTACTGTAGCTATTTTTCACCGAAGGTTACTGTAGCTATTTTGACATTTGTGTTATTATTGAATAAAATAATGTCAGGGCTTCAGTGTATTTTCCTAGTGGACAACCTTAGAGGCAGGTGCTTTCCCTTCTCAACCGTTATCCCATTACTTCACAGTGCACTGACCCCCAGTCCATCTATGGATTATTCTTCGGATACATTTGGACTTTGGCTGTAGCGTAGACGTCCCTCAGCAGTGTGAGTTTGATGATAGATTTATCTTGGAGGTCATCCAGGAGGTTGCTACTAAGGACCAAGAGGACCTCATTATAAAGTGATTTTTTGCTGTAAAATGGTGCATTGGAGTGGTCCCTCAATACACCAGGCTGTTTATAGCTTTTAAAAGTATGCTGTGTCAGAAATGTCACCAAGGGGTCCTTGCCTCACACCTTAAGTTTAAATAAATTCCAGGTGAATCAAAGAGCTAAGTATAATGGTTTAATTCCATTAAACAGCGTTCTACAAAACTACAAGTAGATGTCAGTGAGCTCCTGAGGGAGACCTTAATGCTTCTGCTTTCATAGATAAGCCATTATGCGAAGCAGTCACTAAAAAACATAAGGAAGTGAAGCTGCAGCCGGTGCACCACTACCATCAGCTGGCATATGGTGCTGCCATGGCGTGTAGACCTCACCCCACAATCCCTGTTCAGTGGAGGCAAAGGAACAAGGCTGCTGCAGAGACAGCACCAAAAAACACATAGTGAATTTTAAAGACACGATCTTGAATAGCTTGAGTTTAACTCATCTTTTTTGTATTTTTTAAATAATTCACAAACGTTTAATGTGTGTGTGTGTGTGCATGTGTGTGTGTTATGAGTTTTAGTGACTAGGTAGGTTTGGATATGCTACAAAGTTTTTAGCAAAACCTCCTGTTTGGGCATTTCAAATACTTCTGATAGGAATACAGCATTCTGGATCCAATCAGGAGAGAGAAATTCACAGGCACAGTGCAGTGTAGAAAGCTAGTAATCAAACCAGAGATTGTAGCTGTGAGGGATTTTTCAGTAAGGAGTTAGGAGAACCCACAAGAAGACATCAGATGTATCAGATCTGGGGTACAGTCAGTAATCAGACTGAGGTTGTCAGGAGGAACCTCGGCCTCCAGGACTGAGCAGAGCTTGAGATTTTACATGCCGTCAGAGTGACGCTGCCTCTCAGTGTGCTAGGGGAAGCTGCTCACAGCAAAGCACCTCATCATGGGTGCTCATTCTTAGGAAACACCCAAGAAGGGGGTATGCAGGGAGGAGTCCCTAGCCTCTGGCTGCCACTGTGCTCCAAAGGAGTTGGTCATTGATTAAGTTGCAAGCACTGAAGAAATCTGTCAAGAGTGAAGGTCTGGGCATGTAGTGCTGTGGGTGAGTATGTGCTTTGCATGTACCAACCCTGGTTCAGTTCCCAGGACCTGCACTCCAAAACAGAAACAGGAAGGAGGGGAGGCTGAAGGGAGAGACCCACACAGGAAGTAAGGCTGGACCCAGGAAGTAACTAAGCCCCCCTCCCCTGTGTTGTAGTTACATTTCCTTGACTGTGATGAAATACCATGGCAAAAGCAAGAAGAGAAATGGTTTATTCCCCTTCCCAGTTGGAGAGTAGAGTCTGTCATGGTGGGGCAGTTCCTGCAGCAGAAGCTTGAAGCAGCTAGCCTCCCGTTTTCACATAGTCTAGGACTCAGGCACACATTTAGGGTGAGCCTTCTCACCTCATGTAACCCAAGCAAGGCAATCTCTTCCGGGCCCACCCAGAGGCTTCTCTTCTTGGTGATTCTAGAAGAGTCTATGAGATTGATAATCAGCATTAAGTGTTGCACCTGGTACAGAGAAAAACAAAAACAAAACTAAGGGCTCCAGAAAAAGTTCCAGAATAGTCAAAAGATAGACCGAGAGGCAGTAAGTTGATTTGCAGCATGGAGGACGCGCTTTAGAGCGGATCCTTGTGTTATTGCTTTGCTGCTTACTTTCTTAAGGATGTTTTTTAGACTTAGTGACAGGGGGTAGAATGAAATCTCAAGGATTTCTCTCAGTGAGTTGAAGTTACCTTCTGGAAGTACCACATAGTGCTCAGGAGCTACAGGTTCCTCACGCTTCAGGTGGCCTTGATGTCCTAATTCTTTTCCATATTTACAAATCTGGTAAGCCCTCAAATCTCCTTATTGCTCTTTATTTGTGTTTTTTAAAAGTTAGTGATGTCGGGCTGGAGAGATGACTCAGCGGTTAAGAGCACTGTCTGATCTTCCAGAGGTCCTGAGTACAATTCCCAGCAACCACATGATGGCTCACAACCATCTAAATGTGATCTGATATCCTCTCCTGGCCTGCAGGTGTACATACAGATAGAACACTCATACATTAAAAAAAAAAAAAAAGTTAGTAATGTCGGGCTGGTGAGATGGCTCCCTGAGTAAAAGGTGGTTGCAGCCAAAACATGAAGACCTGAGTGTGAACCCTGAAGCCCACGTGGGAGCAGGAGAGAACCAACTCCACAAAGTGTCCTCTGACCCCAACATGTGCGCCCCTGTGTGCATGTGTGCAGGTACACACACACACACACACACACACCAAATGCAAATTTTATTTTATTTTTTTAGGTTTTTCGAGACAGAGTTTCTCTGTGTAGCCCTGGCTGTCCTGGACTCACTTTTTGTAGACCAGGCTGGCCTTGAACTCACAGAGATCCACTGCCTCTGCCTCCTGAGTGCTGGGGTTAAAGGCGTGAACCACCATGCCGGCTGAATGTTTAATTAGTAAGGCCAATGGGTTTATGTTTTTATTTTTCTTTTAAAATTTCTTTCATATACTTATCTATATTGTTTCTCCATTTTAAAAATCAGAACCAATTGCCCTGTTATTACTGATTTACACATGTACAGTTTGTATTACCTACTAGAGGGTTAAATGTTGGTATGGCCAAATCTAATACAATTTCTGTTTCATATTTAAGTATTTAATATATCATGAAATCATGGTAGTATGAGATATAAAGTTTTTGTTCCAGTAATGCCAGCCATTGTGTCATTTCTGCCATATGTTGAATAGTGTCACTTGCCTGGAGAGAAGTCCCTCTGTGTATGTGTGTCTGTCAGTGTCTAAATATGTGTATCTATATTACCTTTAAGATGTTTCCCTTTGATTTTTAGTCGGTTGTTTTTCCTTTTCTTTCAGAACAGGACGCAGGCCTTGATGCCCTTTCCTCTATCATAAGTCGCCAAAAACAAATGGGCCAGGAAATTGGGAATGAGCTGGATGAGCAGAACGGTAAGACCGGGTCTGAGACTGATGAGCTGCTCCCGGTATAAACACCACAGACGCACACGTTTGTTGTGGAGTCACTTTGCACTGTGTGGCACAGAGCGTTGGCGGTCAGTGGACTGCTGTGCTTTCTTGCAGTTGTGGTTTGTGAACAATATACATTGTATCTTGTTATCAAATTCAGTGTGAAGAAATGTTACTAAAAACTTCTCCATTCTCAGTGACTGCTTTAGTTTAGTTACATTTTTTGTTTGTTTGTTTTGTTTTGGTTTTTGGGTTTTCAAGATAGGGTTTCTCTGTGTAGCCCTGGCTATCCTGGAACTCTGTAGACCAGGCTGGCCTTAAACATGGAGAGCTGCCTGCCTCTGTCTCCCGAGTTCTGGGATTAGAGATGTGTGCCAACATGCCCAGCTAATTTTGGTTTGGATAGCCCTGGTGACTTTGAACTCACTATGTTGATCAGGCTAGATTGGAATTTGCATTGCTTTCTTCTGCATCTGCTCCCCAAGCCCTGGGATTACTACAGTCATGTGCTGACCATAGCTGGCCCTACTGTTTCGAGAAATACTTTAGGATCTATTTATTCCAAGAGGTTTTCTTCTCTGTGGAGGATGTGAAATTGCTCAGCGTTTGGTACCTTGATACAAAGCGTTATAGAGCTGTGTAGGGCTCATATCATCTCTGCACTCAGTAGACCTTGCTCTTCTTCCATCATAAATGACTAGGCCACAGGACAAAGAACTTTGAAGATGTCTGTTGAGGGCTTCTTGTGACAGATATGATTTGAGAAAGAGGAACTTGTAGGCTACTGTGGTCTGGAGCCTTAGGACTGGGAGGCTCTTATGCTCGAGTTATGTGGGGCTGAGAATCTGAACAAGAGTAACGGTAGGGACAGAGAATGGGATGCGTGCAGTCAGCGAAACCAAGGCGAGGTATTGCTTTGTGCGAGACGACTGTAAGTCCAGATTAGATGCATCCAACCAGATGCTAATGAGAAGTCCAACTGGAAACATTCAGTCCACAGTAATGGCTTAGTGAGAAGACAGACAGGAAGTTGGAGAAACCTGAGCATGGACATGATGCACGGCATTCACAGCAGCTCTCATTACAGCTGAGCACTCTTGTCCACATCATGCCATGCACTCTCCACGAGGCAAGGAAGGTGATGATGCCTCCATTGCTAGAAATGAAGCTCAGAGCTGCAGAGAGACCTCTGAATGCCATATCTTTTATAATGGGTGGGGCTGAAACTTTTCTGATGGCTACTTCTCTGTTGTACTAGCTTCCTCACCAAGGGAGACAGGGTAGGGAGGCAAAAGTGTGGTTAAAGGTTCTTAAGTTTCCGCTTTGGGGAAAGTACCATGGTGGAGTGGCTTCTGAAAAAAGTTAGCGTCATGTGTGGGTGGGTATGGAAGTCTGGGTAGTGAATGGAGTCTCTCTCTGCAGGGAGGCTGCACTTGCCAAAGTCTTACAGCAGGCACTCTCCTTCTTGATCCCAAGAAGGAATGTGGTCATTGTTCCCATGGTTTCAGTCCACTTCTTTATCATAAATAAACAAATCCAGCTGCTGAGCATCTGTCACACACAAATAAACTCATAAGCAAATGGAGAATACTCTGTCTACAGCCCTAATGTGGCTTGTGACAGCTTAGCACCAGGGTCGGGGGGTGGGGGGGTCACAATTTGTTCCTTCCTGCTGGTGCTAGTTATGGATTTGTGTTTGATCCAGGCATTGGTCAGTTCCTTCACTTCGAGACATTACTAATAAGATAATAAGCTTTATTTTAAAAGCCTTGGCTATCTGGTGTTTGTTTATTTTTCAAGGAAATTTGCCTGTTGTGGGGGTGGGTCAGACCTAAACTGATGAACATGCCATCCTGTGGTGTGTGTAGGTCACAGTGTCTAAGGGACGTGACTAAGAATGGAAGATGCATGCTTTTGTGTGGGACTTACTGCCTTCTCAGGTAAAACTTCCACGTGTTTCCCAGCCCAAGCAAGCATCAAAGCACACCTTTGTCTTTCTTTTAGTGGCTACCAGACTTTGCTGCTGATTAGAATTACTTGGGGAGCTTTAACACCCCTCAGAGCCTAGGCTGTTACTGTGTTAGCGCCCAATTACTGTTATGATATTATCACAAAAGTAGAGGCTTAAAATAACAGACATACTGTCTTATGGTTCAGTAGCATACAAGTCTGACTTGAGTCTTGCTGGGTGAAAACCAATATATCAACAAGAGCTCAACATTCCTTTCTGAAGGCTCTGGGGATGGATTGGTTTCCTTGCCTTTTCCAGCTTCTAGTGGCCACCCACGTTCCTTGGCTTACGGTGCCTTCCGCGTTCAAAGCCAACAACAATAGGCACAGTCCCGCTGATACTGTATCACTACTGCTACCAGTGCTGCCTCCCATCCACAGCTGAAGACCCTTATGTTTGCGCTGCACCCACCCACCAGTTGAGGACGCTCCTCTTAAGGTCAGCCTACCGGAAGGCTCAGTTTCATCTGTAACCTTGGTGAGCCATTCTCCTATCTACCACAGAATTTTACACCAAGTAAATCTGAATGTCAGAGTGGAGTGCAGACTGATTGCAGCAAGCTATGGCATCCGTGCGAACTACACTGAGAAGACGTAGTTAGTTCTGCACTTTCACAGTGCCTCCCAAATGCTCACATGACGCATGTGCAGAGCCTGGATGGTTACATATGTCACATAGAGTCTGTGGCCACTGGTGGAGTTCTTTCTCAATGTATCACACAGTTTGCCCCCATCTTTGCATCTGCCCGTCTCCACCCGTTGTCCCTCCATCTCTATCCCACACTCAGATGGATGCATGTACTTCTAGACAAACATGGGGTACTTTTCCATGAGCTGCCAACATAAGCTGGGTTTCTCTGTGGTGGCCTCCCAGGGAGCCAGCAGTTACATGGGTGGTTTTCTGATGTGTGTTTTCCCCTTGGAGATAGGGCAAACTCAGCCGTTTTCTCTCACAAGAACTGACATTCTCAGGATAAAAACAAAACAAAACCCATCCCTGACAGTATTACATTCAGCCTCCATTCCTTGTACTAGACTGAGCCAAGGTTGGTGGTATTTCTAAGTGGATCAGGTCCGAAGCCCACCAAGATCTTTACTGTGACTCACATGTGTCACAGAAGTCAGGGCCAACAGGCAGTGGGTATTTTGTTGTAAATATCTCCATGTGATTTATGGAGCCACAGAATTATTGTTTTGATTTTCCATAGAGAAGCAATAGGCTAGAAGAATGACTAGCCAGACCGCTTTGGAACCAAGGGTCAAATCTTACTAATAAATACATTGTACTTAAAACATAACCACAGAGCCACAAGATCAAATTATCTTCAATTTAGGGATTCAGTTTTCATTCTCACCAAAGAGAATAAGAGGATATGGCCAACAGGAGTTACTTGTACATGCACAATGACCAGGTCTAATAAAGGAATGAGTAGCAGTGAAGGGGAAATCCCAGTGAAGGAGCCTATCCGTCACTGGTTTGTTGGATGTAGGGAATGAAAGAGCATGGTGGCAGGGCAGGCCTCTTGTCTTTCTAACAACAATTCTGGGGCAGAGAGATAGAAATATGATTGCTCATCAAAGGACATGGTGTGCTCCAAACTTCACACATACTTCAATGGATCACCACTTACTGATGGGTTAGAATTCCTGGCTGAATTTTCACTGTGGAAAGTGAGACTAAAACTGTGTAGTTACCTACACCACCCCCAATCTTGCAAGACAGGCACATCTACATCACTAATATGTTGTCTAATAGGGGCAAAGGGAACTTTACAGATGTGTCAAGCTGAGTCAGTTGGGACAGGAAGAGTATCTGGGTTTATGCAGGTAGACCCTACATGCAGTTAGAGGTATCCATATGAAAGGGAGGCAGGGGCTGCGTGTGTAGTAGACAGTAGACACTCCCCCCCCCCACACACACACAGCAGACAGTAGACCTTAAATTTCATGTTTAGCACCACCAAAAGAAAGGTAAGGTTGCAGGTGAGATCCAGAGGGAGAACTGACAGGGAAGAATAAGGCAATGCAGTGTCTGAGACAAGGTGGGATCATCTAGCCCCAAAGGCAAAGGGGCCATGAAGAAAGGGGTACAAAGAGGCCCTGCAAGCTGGGAAAGACAGAAAATGGTCTCCCCTCAAATTCCTGGAGAAGCATCTAGATTTCAAAGCTAGTGAGAATGATTCAGGCCACTTTCTGTACTGATATAGTTGGAGCAACAGCAGGAGACAAATCTGAGTAATTTCTGTGTCTTTTTCTCAGTCGCCACATAATGCAGGTTAACCACGTTTACACTGAAAACTTTCTGTTTACCCAGAAGTCTACACTGTCTTATCCTATGAGACAGTTTCTTTCATTAAAACAAAACAACTTTCTTTTAAAGATTATTTTATATGTATGAGTGTTTTGTCTGCATTTATGTATGTCTATCACAGATATGCCTGGTACCCATGGAGGTCAGAATGTGATATTAGATTCCCACGACCTGGAGTTAAGGATGCTTGTGAACCACACTGTGGGTGCTGGGAACTGAACCTGGGTCCTCTATAAGAGCACCCAGTGCTCTTAACCCCTGAACCAGCGCCCCTTGGGGTGATTCTTTAAAGCATGGTTCACAGGAGGAAGTTGTTCAAGTCAACTGTACCAGAAGTTCTGAAACCCCTTTACATTTTTCCTTATACTTTGATTACAGTTGGTCTTGTCCTGGTAAGGTGTACAAAGAGGAGGAACCTCTTCTACTCTATCCAGTGTCAGAATCTTTTAAAAACGTATTTATTTTGTGTGTACGTGTAAGACTGCCTACAAATAGATGGATTGCATGCAGGAGGCCACAAAGGTCAGAAGACACCTTGGATCCCTGGAACTGGAGTTGTGGGTGGTTGTGAGCCACCATGCTGGTGCTGGGAACCGAATCCAGGTTCTCTCTGGAAGAGCAGACAGTGCTCTTACCTACTGAGTCTTCTCCCCAGCCCCAGTGCCAGACTCTTCCAAAGTTTGTCAAGCAGGTCTGTTTATGGTCATCTGTAGAGAACCATCTCCCATTTTTGTAGGCTGTGTATTTCATTTTTGTGCTAGAGATAAAACTGATGAGTGTTTGAAACCAGAGATTTCATAGCAGTGTAAAGTTTCCC
This sequence comes from Lophiomys imhausi, assembly GCA_907164525.1. Lineage (NCBI taxonomy): Eukaryota > Metazoa > Chordata > Mammalia > Rodentia > Muridae > Lophiomys > Lophiomys imhausi. The sequence continues at coordinate 1,362,249 of CAJQZJ010032004.1, read as the reverse complement.
TATTCTGTTAGCATGTATAAGCTAGAAGAAGAAAAGCAAACTGATGAAAGAAAAAGACTGGGCTGGCAAGATGGATCTGAAGGCAGGGTGCTTGCCCTCAGGCCCAAAACAACCCACTTTTAGTCACTGAGTCCCACAAGGTGACAGGAGAGAACCGACTTCAGAGTATCCTTTGACCTCCATAAGTGTGCCATGATATGTGCATGGTTTTATGTTCATTTATTTGCTTGGGCTTATTAAGTATGTTCTCACATCATATGTTTTTCTAAAATGTGAAGTATTATTTTCTGAGAGAGGCATGATAAGATATCCTTTTGTGTTTCTGAATAGCAACTTCCCATTTGATTTGATCAATTCCTTTCTATAAAGTATAAGGGAAGCTTATCAGACTTGTGTGCGTGCACACACAAACACACAGAGTAACTTAGCTTTTTTGGGTATATCTTCTCTGTCATTAGTATATTTACTTTAGGCTCTTCAGCTAATAATATCATTCCATAGACTTAACTTTTGGTTACCTTTATTGAGAAGTCCTGAGAGGGTTTTTTTTATTTATTTCTTTTGCTCCTGCATTTAAAATTAATATACATGTAAAAATATTAATGTAAATTTAAAAAATATAAGTTTAAAAATAATAGGCAATTATATGTTGATATAAACAAACTTATGGAAAATAACTATTTTTCACAGACATTCATGGAATGATATTGCCTTATAGTTTTATAGATGTTTGTGTTTGGAGTAGTAAAACTGACTGGGTTCTTGTATGTGTTTCTGTGCTTGGCCCATAGTAATACATCATTTTGGATACTGCAAATGAAATACATTTCACATAGAAATGTGGTTGGAAAAAAGCATTTTACAAATCTTTCCAAATGTTTTTGTTCTTCAACATGACAGCAGAATCTGACAGGCAGTTCCTGGAAGGTTTGCGGTGGCTTAGACTCTGCAATACCCCCTCCTACCCCACCAATCCCGCCTCTGCCTTGCGCTAGTGCTGGTTGGCTGGCTGGTGTTGAACAGCTTCCACTTCAGACCCTGCTGGATGCTACACCAGGAAGTAAGAGAGCTCTGGGGCATTTGTCCCTGCAATTACATGCTCTGCCCTAAAAGTGACAAATCAGCTTGTTTCCTGCCTCACTGGCCACACTGATCAGCTGCCCCATGCAACCACCATGAAGTATAATCTTCCATATATCTGGCTGGGGCAGGAGGAGACTGAAACAATTGTTAATTGTCCAGATAAATGTCATAGTGAGGATATGTCAGAGTGGTGAGACTCTCAGACCTACTAACTGTGATCTTCAGCAAAGTAGCCAGTCTTCAGTGTCCACATCTGTCAAGAGGATTCATAGGACCTGTTTCACAGTGATAAGAACCTGAAGCAGGTCAGTGTGTGGTACCCGTATTGGAAGCAATCTACAGGGATCCTCTGCTGTTCCTTGCCTTCATAACATAGGTTTTTGGTTAAAAAATCATAGACCAGAGCCAGGCAGTGGTGGTGCACACCTTTAATCCCAGCACTCAGGAGGCAGAGGCAGGTGGATCTCTGTGAGTTCCAGGCCAGCTTGGTCTTCAGAGTGAGTTCCAGGATAGACACACACATACACACACACACACACACACACACACACACACACACACACACACACACACACACACACCCTATCTCATTAAACAAAACAAAGAATCACAACAAACTTAGTTCAGATTCTGAATTGGCCTTAATTAATGATTCTATAAACAGGGAGAGGGTGTTCTGGTTGAAGAACTGGTGCTACACCATGGATAGGTAGCATTTATGGACAAAGAATAGGAGTGAGGTGTAGGATTTGCTTGGCTTGCCTTGTTTGAGGTAGGTGTCTGCTGAGGAGAGAAAAGCTCAGGTCCTGTGACTACATCTGTGACATGCACTTTCTTATTATATTCAGCTTACTTGAACCACTCTGGTTTGGTTTGGTCTCTTGTCCAAAGCAATGACCTTCTTTAAATTGTATTTCACATACAGAAATGTTATATAAAACAGTTTCTAAAACAGTCCTTCAGTTCTTAGCTGGATTTGGAATCAACCAAGGGATTCTAATCCTTGCCAGTGGTGTCTAGAAGCCTCCTGGTCCTGAGATAACTCAGCCAGATGTGGACTTTGGCAGCAAGTGTGTGCACACCCATGCAGGGGCAGGGCATGAGGCTAGGCTTTCTATGCCTGCAAGCAGATGGAAGTGGACTTTCCAGATAAATCTAGAAGATGGAGAATGGCACTTTTATGGGAATACTAATTTCTTCAGTCCCCACCCAAGAGTGGGATACTCAGTCAGGCCACCCACCTTGGTCCACAACATTTTCAACATGCATACCTAAGTTTGTATTTTTTTTTCCTTTAAAAGTCTAAAGCAAATAAGTATCTCTGAATAAATCAAGTTTAGAATTCTTCAACTTCAGATTCCTGATTTTTTCATGCTATTTTCAGTGGAAACCGCTTTTGATCCAGTGTTTAATGTAGATTTACCGGCTTCTGTAATGTTCTTCCTCCTCTTCCATGGCTCTTCGTGTGTGTGTGTGTGTGTGTGTGTGTGTGTGTGCATATGCGTCTGTCTGTCTGTGTCTGTGTGTATTGGGGGAAATGCTGCAGTTTTAAACATTAATATTTAAAAAGAAACTTTAATGTCCATGGTTGCTTTTTCCCACGGGAGTGTGCTTTCCTAGTTGTGAGATCCTTTGAAAAACCTTTGAATGGTACTAACCTGTTTTTCTTCTACTCCTTATATCATTTCTGCTTTTTCTTGGCAAGTTTTGGGTTGTTCATCTCAGATTTTCTTCTTCCATGCTGTTATGGGCTGAATTATGCCTTGTCCCATTCATAGTTGCTGTTCTAACAGCCTACCCCTAAGAATGTGACTGTATTTGGAAAGAGGCTTTTTAAAGAGGTAATTAAGTTAGAATGAGGTCACTAGGCTGGGCCCTAATCCACTATGACTAGTGTCCTTTGTAAGGTGAAGAAGAAACTAGAACAAGACACATATGGAGGAGAGAACATGGGAAGAAATGAGAGAAACATGCCATGAAGGGCCTTAGAAGCCAGCCTTCTGATGACAACTTGATGTCTGGACTCATGAGAAAAAGTTGTTTTAGGCGGCAGTTGATAGTATTGCAGTCCCTCTCTGTATGATTTTCCTTGCTTATCTACTAATTTTCTGTCAGCACTTTATGCTTATGAACAGAAGACCATGCTGGTGTGTGTGGCCAGCTGGAATGGTCTTTTATATGGTGGCAGGTTGATTTACCCTGAAGGCCTATTTCTGGGCTTTCCAGACTGGAACAACTTGGGACAACTTGTCATGGATCTACAAGTAGTTGGTTGTACCACACACAGGCAGGCTTCCAATGGGGTAAGTAAAGAAAGGGCACAAGCAGAGCCCTTTGCTGTATAGGACCTTTGCTGTAACTCTTACCACAGAAGTAACAAAATTAGAACTTTAACCTAGGGCAAATGCCATGAACTATAACCTAGGGTGACTTGACTTTCTTCATTGACCTCTTTTTACCCTGTAGCTTATCCCAGAGTCTCTGACTCATTTCCTTGCCTAGACATCAGCTCCCATAGGCCTTCCTTCTCAGAGCCCTTCCTCTCCGGAGAGTGCTGTCCAAGGGTTCCAGCTGGGAGTGAACCCTGGAGGCTGCAGCCCACACAGGGCAGGGCTCAGGGCAATTGGGCCCAGCTGTTCTGTAGACAACTCTCTGCTCAGAGGCTCCATCCCTGCCTTACAGTCAGTTTCTTTGTAGAACATTCTGTGGCTGCCAGTAGCCATTGACTCTGAGCTTGGCGGGTCTCCAGGACACTCTATTTGGGAAGAAAGAGCTTCTCTCTGTAGCTGTGTGTATTTCAAGTTGGAATTTCCCCCCATTGTGGTTTGTCAATATAGTCCAGGTCTCTTCTTTAAGCAAATGAGTCTTCCAAATGACTTGTTCATTGATAGCCCTCCTTTGTGTTTTCACTGCACCATGGAGCCATTCTTAGATTTAAGAAATTGTCCCTGCAGTGTGATCGTGCTCTCTGGAAGGAAGGAGACAACAAGCACTCTGAACTCTACTATCTAGAACTCAAAGTCATGTTTTGTTTTTTTTTAATGAGGTAACAGTAACTATATAAATTATTTTACCAAAATAGCTGGTGGCTCTGAAGGCCTCAGTAGAGCAGATGTTTCGGTTGGTGTCCGTGGAAGTTGTTTTTTTAGGGCTTGTGTGAATGGCACACCGACTTATCACCTGATGTCCTCATAGCTGAATTTCCCTAAAATAACACAATTAGGGAGATGGGGAAAGGTAACTATGTTCCTTATATTCGTGGTTTTAGGTATTCGAGAGTGAACAATCTTTGTCTATACAAAGAGGCTAGTTAATAGAATGGTAGTGAATTGGGGGAAGAAGAAAGACAGTCTTGTCTTTCTGACAATTTTCTGACTGCACCTGGGTGTCCAGCAGTTTCTGATGCTCCACAAGTCTACAGACTCAACCCCAGACCATCCTAGTTTAGATATAAGCCCTGGGTATCCCCTGGCACTTCTGTAGGGCTGGAGATAAATTCTTACGACTCTTCTTCTGAATTTGGTACTTTGTGAGGACATTCACAGAACTCAGGAAAGTGCCACACTTATGCTTAGAGCTTTACTGTAGCACTTGCCACTCTGGAATAGCCAAATAGATTAATGAATTGGTTGATCATTGACCATGTTGTGGGCCTCAGTCTCCAGTCTCCTTGCCCACCATTGAGGGTGAAATTGGGCCTGAACGTTCAGTGCTCTGATCATCTGTGGGGTTAGCCCTCCTCTCCAGTTGTTTAAAGGCTGACCAGGAGTCACCTCATTAGCACAAATCTAAAAGGACTTCTTACACTTTTACCAGGAAATTCCAAGAACCAGGGATAAAGATGAATATTATACCTTTTTTTTTTTTTTTTTTTGTACATCACAGCCAGGCACCAGTGTCTGTTGAAATGATTCCCTGGCATAGGCAAGGTGTGTGGTAGTTGTCACGTGGCTTTGCTGCTAACTTTAGTGCCGATGGTGAGCTGGGGCCTTTGAGCCACCAGGACTTTGCCTCTTCTAGAGTGATGCCCTCTTCATCTCTGCTGATGAGTGATGCCCACATGTTGGTTTTGACCCTAGCACTGGAGCCAGTTTCCCATGTAACCAGTGAGGCAAGGGCTCACCATAAGAAAAGCTTTGGGCAGATTAGTCAAAGAAAAGGTCATTTATGCTCAGGCCTTGGGACAGCCGGGTAGGTAGGTGAATCACCAGGCTTCCTTTCCTGAGGGCTTCCCCATACTTCCCCATTTGACCTCTAAGAAGGAGGAGTCAACCACAGCCCCTCCAACTGGAGCAGCTGAACTGGAGAATGCACTTCAATACAGCACAACAAACAGAAAGGGTCCAGCAGCATCATGGATGCAAAGAGCAGGTCACCCTGAGCTCCACGCCTGCCAGTCTGCACTGTAGTTCCCTTTATAGCAAGGGAGACCTGGAGCTGACTTGGAGCCTTCTCAAGGCTTGCTTCTCACTACAGTGTATTTGTAGCTCCCATGACTGGACAGGTGGTGGAATTTTCGAGTGATTGTAAGGTGACAAAGAGTTTGAGTCACTCGTGAGCATGTTCTAAGGTCAGACAAGGCAGTGTGCTGCATTTCTGTTTCCTCTTTCCTGCAAAGATGCCCAAAGATTGGAGGTTCTGGTCCTGGGTCCTGTCACAAGGTTTTATGATGATTAACAGTAACTGTTATCTTAGCAGGATCTAAACTCACAGAATCTAGAATCTAGAAGATAATCTCAGGATGTGTTTGGGAGTTTTCAGATGAAGTTGGTTTAGGTGGGAAGACCTAAATATGTGTGGCATTGTTCCAGAGATTGGAGTCCCAGAGTCCCAGATGAAAGGAGGGCCAGCTGGACACTGTCATGTTTACCACCCTCCTCCTGGGTGTGGATACAGTGTGGCCGGCTCCCTTAAGCTCTTGTTGCTATGCTTCCCCCACCATGGAGACCTGTGTTCTCAAAGAGAGCCAAAATCAGCCCTACCCCTTTAATTTGTTTCTTGTAAGGTATCGACAGTAATCGAACAAGTAGCTAATAGATTTCAGGCCTAACCTTGGATTTTCTTAGTGATCCAGCCTCAGGCAAGTCACCAAACATTTTTGAACCTTGTTTTTTGTTTTGTTTTGTTTTTGTTTTTGTTTTTTTTAATAAAAAGAAAATAGAATCACTGTAGTGAGTTGCTTTGGAAGCAAAATACTGTAATCTACATGAGATATGGACAGAGAGATTGTATGTTTCCTTAGGAACACTGTTCAGTACTAAGTCAGTGTTGGCCACCACAAACAACGGGAGTGGAGTGGGTATGTTCATGTATATAAGTTATCACATGAGAGGATAGAAAACAGCATCAGCCAAGGGCCAGGCACCAAGGGGCAGCCTTCCAAGGACATTGAGCGAGTAAGGTCACACAGGATATACTTAACCTCCTGCTCTGAGTGGTGACAGCGTGTGTGAAGCGTAGCTTCTCAGGGACTCATTAGAGACAGTGCCCACGCTTTATTCAAAGTACCCGCCGCATAGTCACATCACCTCCTCCCCACAGGTACCCAAATTCTAGACACCCAGAAGGGAAGCAGGTGTTCAGCATAAGCCACATTGTTTGCGCAGCCCAGGCACCATGAACCATGCTTACCAGTTAGCAGTGCCACCCTCCGCGCATCCAAGTTCCAGGGTTCGTCCAAGGACCAGCCTCAGAAGGGCACGCAGGCATGCAATGCTTTCCTCACCAGGCCTGCCCCACTTACGCTTTCCTTAAGTTTACAGTGATGGCACTAAAGGCGTGCACCCCATCGACACCCCAACCCAGCAAGACTTGATTGTATCCTGTTTAACCATTCCTCACAGTAAGCTGGAAACAGAATGGGTGAATAGTTCTGTCGGCTTTTCTTTTTCAGTTTGAAGTAATGTAAACAACTTTTAAAAAGGCGTTTATTATATACTTAAGAGCCAGCAACTGGCGATGCACTGCTTGTTTCTAGCCAGGCTGGATGTTCAATGCATGTCTTTAAATAAGATCCAGGATGAGTCCCTGGGGGATCTTTAGGATAAGAGAATTTGAGGCATGAGGAGTAATCTTAAACTTTGTTTCTGACCTCAGTCCTGACTCAGGATTTATACAATTAAACTCATTCCAATATGGCATTGGGGGGGGGGGGGGGAGAAGAGGTGATTCTCTCTCTTTTTTTTTTTTTTTTTGGTTTTGTCATCCATTCAATCAAAAAGCCTAAGAGTAGCCATTTTAGTTTAGTTTTGTTTCAAAAACAATCCTTTCTCTTGCTGGAAATGGGTAAAGGGTACAGGAAAAAGTAAGTTCTTTTGTGATGGGAGATGTTTGGGTGGTCCATAGACAGTCTAACATTGAAGGCATGGTTTGAGATGGAAATTAAGGAGGCCGTTCAGTCATTTTCATCTTACAGCATTTATATAACCTGACTGATAGTTCTAGACAGTTGTGGACCTTAGGCTCCTGTGTGAAGGTTCACAGGCATGAGACATCTTGTAAGGTGGAGTGGGCTGGTGATGGTGGTGGGGACAGACAGGCAAATGTGGGTTTAGACATAGGTTTGCCTTGAATGTGTCTGTACTCCTGGAGTTCTTTTGTTTGTTTCTCAGGACAGGGTTTCTCTGTGTAACAAGCCCTGGCTGTCCCAGACCAGGCTCACAGAGATCCACCTGCCTCTGCCTCCTGTGTGCTGGGATTAAAAGCATACACCACCACGCTCGGCTAAAATTTGCTGTTCTTTTTTAATTTATTTGTTATGTATATAGTGTTCTGTCTGTATGAATGCCTGCAGGCCAGAAGAGGGCACCAGATCTCATTTTGGATGGTTATGAGCCACCATGTGGTTGCTGGGAATTGAACTTAGGACCTCTGGAAGAGCAGCCAGTGCTCTTAACTGAGGAGCCATCTCTCCAGCCCCCTCCTGGAGTTCTTTTTTTTTTTTTGAAAAAAATTTATTTTGTGAATATATTACGTCATGCACCCTGTTCCCTCCCATCTCCTACCTCCCCCAGACCCACCCTCCACATTTGCAATCTGTCCCTGCATAGAAAATAATAGCTCATTATGGAAGCTGCAGTGTATCTCAGAATGTCCCACAATATTCCCCTTTGTCCACACATTCTGCTTGCAAATGTTCATTGTAATGACTCCTTGGTCTGGTACAAGGCCCCTGGTTTCCACTACTCTGTCAGTACTGGAACCTCACTGGAACTCCTCTCAGATATGCTATAACTGTCCTGTGTCATGGAGATCCTGCAGTCCTGGGTTGTGGAACTGACCAATTTTTGCACTCCAGCAGTTCATCCATGGGGAAGATGTTGTGGTGGGCCAACTCAAAGCCCTGGTTCTGGACCTACAACTCCCACTTGCATGGCCAGTTCTACTATGGAAAGGTGCAGGGCCTGCTCTCCCGAGTGCTGCAGCATGTGAGGTGCAGGGCCTGCTCTCCTGCTCTTGTGACCCCTTCTGTGCCAGATCTCCTGTCAGCCAATGGTGGTGAGGGCAAAAGGGAGGGGAGAGGATCTCTCCCTTACCAACACCTCCACATAGCAGATCAAAGGCAGGGCTGGCTCTCCCACACTCACTCCCTCGGGGCTGGTTCACCCACAACCCCCATATCCAGGACTAGCTGTAGTGTGCTACCCAGGAAAGGTGCAGGGCCTGCTCTCCTGAGTGCTGCAGCATGTGAGGAGCAGGGACAGCTCTACTGCTCTTGTGACCCCATTTGGGCCAGATCTCCTGTTGGCCACTTTTGGTAAGGACAAAAGAGAGGGGAGGATGTGTCTCCCTAACCAACACAACCACATGACAGACAGAAGGCAGGGCTCACAGTCATTCTCTCAGGACTAGCAGAATTCTTCTAGTTTCTGGTTTGTTTCCTGTCCTGGGAGTCCATCCAGTGCTTGCCTGGTACTGGTCTGGTAGTCATCTCAGGCTACCCCATGGCGCCAAAGTAGTGTTGGTATCCGGCTTGCTTTTTTTTTCCCCAGGAAACTTAGGCTAATTTTCATTCAGATGTTCATAGGTCAGAACACTGAATGTAGACATAGCCTCTCTCCTCTCTGCCACATACTGATGCATGTGTAACATAGCAGCCACATCTGCTATGTTATCAGAGCCACCCCAGTGCCTCTGGGGTGGTCCTCCTGGAGCTTGAGAGATGCTTCATTATGATCAGGACAGTGCTCACCCTGCTCAAGGGCTGAAGGTGGACCAGGCGCCTTAGCTTGTGCCCTAAGAGCTCCCTCATGTGCTTTTACATGATTGTAATAACACAGTGCACCAACCCAGACTGAACTACTCAACCTCCTCCTAGGTTGAATCTGAAAACACTTGGTTTGTAGGTTGTGGAGGATGAAAGGCAGTGATGAGGGCACACACAGCCTTGGCAGGATTCACGCTCTGCAACATTTAAAATACGGCTCTTCCTTCTCTGTTAACAGCCTATAGAGCTTGCCCATTCTTTTTTTTTTTTTTTTTTTTGGTTTTTCGAGACAGGGTTTCTCTGTGTATCCTTGGCTGTCCTGGACTCACTTTGTAGACCAGGCTGGCCTCGAACTCACAAAGATCCGCCTGCCTCTGCCTCCCAAGTGCTGGGATTAAAGGCGTGCGCCACCACCGCCCGGCTAGCTTGCCCATTCTTAACCCCCTGTCCTTGACATAAGACGTCTGTCAGGTACTTGGTGACACCATGATATCAAAACTGGCCAGTGATCTGTATCTCACGTGAGAAAAACCTGAAAAGACAAAGAAGAGACTTCTTTTAAAAATGCCATTTTCATGATGAGTCGTAGGTCCTGGGCTTCCTAGCAGCCCAGGATGGAAAAGCATACTATTCTCTTTGATGGAGCAGACTGTCTCAATCTCTCTATCCCAGTGTGTTGCTGATCCCTTTCTCCTACCTCCACTGTAACCCACAGCCTTCCTCACATCCTTCCTCCCTCCTCCTCCCTGCTTCTTGAGGAAAAAAAAAACAAAAAACAAAACCTCCACTGAAGCTTTTGGCTGAGGATTTGTTCTCTCTGCATCTCAGTTTCATTTCTGTCATTATGGGGCAGAAGTCCCCTTGTGTCCTCTGTCAGTGGGATAGCCGTGAAAGCTTTTTGTTTGGCCATCTTGGCTCAGTTGCCCCATTGACTTTGAAAGCTGCATTTCCTTATTTCAACACCAAGGGAAAAAAAGAGTAGAAAAAGTAATAGTTCCCGGGAGGTTTGCTGAGCAGTGAGTGAGGTGGTGCTTAGCACAGTACATGCACGCACCAAATGCATAATAAATGTTCACTTTTTGTTTTGAGTTTTTTTTTTTTTTAAGGTTTTTTGAGACAGGGTTTCTCTGTGTATCCTTGACTGTCCTGGACTCACTTTGTAGACCAGGCTGGCCTTGAACTCACAGAGATCCTCCTGCCTCTGCCTCCCTGAGTGCTGGGAATAAAGGTGTGCACCATCACACCTGGCAATTACAGACAGCTGTGAACTACCATGTGGGTGCTGGGATTTGAACCCGGGTCCTTTGGAAGAGCAGTCAATGCTCTTAACCGCTGAGCCATCTCTCCAGCCCCTAAATGTTCACTTTTTACTGGTGTCATGATCCCTCCTGTTCCATGTTCAGTTAAGCTGAGCATCTACTTGTCACGGAGCCAGTGGGCCACACTGCTGTTCTGGAAGCCCCTATCAGGCTGCAGGCGTGCCTCACCAACAAGTTGCCACATCTGTCACTGGGAGCAGTGTGGGTTTTAACATCAGTAATACTCCTGAGGACAAAACTGGCATGGCATCTAAAGAGCTAGCATGTGTCTCTCCGTGCTGCTGTCTATCCTCACGTTCACATTTTAATCTTCTCAGCAGCGTACATACCCTTTGCTTTGGAACTATGTGCTGAATCTACCTTATCTCAAATGCTTGGGATACTTTGTTTTTTGTTTTGTTTTGTTTTAGTTTGGGAATATTGACATTATATAATGAGATATCTTGAGGCTGCAAACCAAGTCCAAACACAAAATTCACTTGAATTTTTCTGTGCACCTTGTATATGTATCCTGAAAATAATTTCATGCGATATTCTCTGTATCTGTGTTTTTATTTATGGACTTATATATATGGGGTTTTTGTTTTGTTTTGTGTGTGGGTACAGTGAACTTTATTGATGGTGTTCAAGAGAGTAGAGTTCCCTAAACCCCTCTCCTTCTCTTGAGGGGTCTGTGATGGGGACTATAATGGAGTTGCTCAGTTGGGGGCAGAGTTGCAATGGGGATTCCCCAGCAGTTGGGGACTTCTCTCTTCCTCTCTGTTCCTGCTGGGGTGGGTGGTCCAGAAGTTCTTACTCCTTGGATGCCGTGTAAGCCATGAGATCCACGACCCTGCTGCTGTAGCCTTACTCATTATCATGCCAGGAAATGAGCTTTACAAAGTTGCTGACAGTGATGTTAGCCCAGGAATCAAAGGTGGAAGAGTTGGCATCCCTGTTAAAGTTACAGGGGGCAATCTAGTCCTAAGTGTAGCCCAGGATGCCGTTTAGTGGGCCTTTATATGTATGTTTCACCCCCTTCTTGATGTCATCATACTTGCAGCTTTCTCTAAGTGGCATGTCAGATTCATGACTGACACACTGGGGCTAGGAACATGGAAGGCCATGCAGATGAGCTTCCTGTTCAGCTCTGGGATGACCTTACCCACACACAGCCTTGGCAGTGCCAGTGGATACAGGAATGATATTCTGGGAAGCCCCACGGCCATCATGCCATAACTTCCTAGAGGGACATCATCCATAGTCTTCTGGGTGGCAGTGATGGCATGGCGTGTGGTCATGAGTCCTTCCACCATGCCAGAGTTATCACTGGATGACCTTGGCCAGGAGGGCTAAGCAGTTGGGGTGCAGTGGGCATTGCTGACAACCTTGAGTGAGTTGTCATACTTCTTGTGGTTCACACCCTTTTGGCTGCACTGCTCAGGTGAGCCCTGGCTTTTTCAGCTTTAGCATCATCCATTGATGTTGGTGGGACCTTACTTCTGGAAGATTGTGATGGCCTTCCTGTTGATGACGTTTCCCATTCTCAGCCTTGATTGTACTGTGGAACTTGCCATGAGTAGAGTCATACTGGAACATGTAGACCATGTAGTTGAGGTCTATGAAAGGGTCATTAATGGCAATATTATTCACTATGCCAGAGTTGAAAGAAACTCTGGTGACCAAGCACCCAATATGGCTCTGTCTGTTCACTCCAACCTTCATCATTGTGTTTCAGGGACAAAGTTTGCATTGTATGAGGACATGCAGCTTTCTTTATAGTGGGGAGGAGCAGAGAGCTGTGTTCATTTATTCTTGTGTGTATATGTGTATGTGTGTAAGCACACACATGCTGCAGTTGATATGGAGGTTGGAGGACAACTTTTAGGAGTCAGTGATTCTGTCCTTGTGCCGTGTGAGGTTCTGGAGACTAAGTTCAACTTTGGTGGTGAGCTCCCCACCAAGCCATGGCACTGGCCCGCACCTGTGTTTTGATGTGAGGTCAGGAGTGGAATTTTCCACTTAAAAAAACCCAGCACTTAGAAAGCTTTGTATTGAGGGACATTTTGGATTTCAGATTTCAGCTTAGGAATGTTCAGTGTACCATAATTTATCTTCTAAGACGACTGAGGAGTTTAGTCCACCCTTTGGAAGTAGATGTCTCCCTGTCTTCCAAGGTCATCCTGAACAGCCAGAACCTATTTGTATTTGAATGTTTTCTCCACGAAGCTTTCTGTGTTTTTACCTTTCCATGAATACCAGAGCATAAGAGGGGGAAAGGGTGCCAGATGTACAGCAGTAAGGAGTGAGATTTTGGAGTCCGAGACGGCCACCCCCTCCGTTTCCCAGCTGCATGACTAAGAGCAACAAGCGTGATCTTTCTAGACTTTGTTCCCCTCCCATAGAGTGGGGATGATAATCCCTGCCTTATGGGCTGAGAGTATTAAAGTAAACACGCTTGTGAAGATGCTGGCTTGGTGTGGCGGCTGCCCCTGTCAGTCCTGGGGGTCCCAGATACAACCGGGCTGCTGTCGGGTTCTCATCCTCTGTGATGACAGGCGTGCTGCTGGAAGAAATGTTTGAACTGGCCTTTTTAAAGTTCAGTCTCTCCAGGTGATCCTGCACACCTGTGACATGGCTGATCTCAGGGTATAAATTTCCCCAGCACACAAAATTCCCTTTTCACCACGCACAGTTCATTCCTGATATTAGTCACTGAACTTGGAACCTTCTGGTTTTGATTGGCTGGTCAGGGTTCACTGAGGCAAATTCTTTCCTGAGATCTCTCCATATGTTCAGGAAGGGGGGGTGTCTGAGAGTTGTACAGCAGCACTGTGCTGCCATTTTCAGTGACTCCCAGTGGGCAGCTGGGCAAGATGATTAATATTTAAGTATCTTTGTTCTTTCTGTTCAGTTATAACACCAAAGCTGTTAAATCATGCTAAAGATAACATGCCTGACATTTCTCTGGTTTGAACAACCCCCCACCCTGAACTCAAGTTAGAGTCTTCAGTCTATAACCAAGAAAGAAAGGGTGGAAAAAGATGGCTAACTCGGTGTAAAGGATGGTTCTAAGTAGCTTCATGGTGGAGAACATTTCAAACCTAAGTCTTGAAGGCGTGACCGAAAGTGTGTATGAAAGAGGGCAGCCTGTCATCAAAGGACACTTCACATTTGGTAGCTGGTCCTAGGTCTGTTTCCTGCACTCGTTTTGAACACTTATTATGTGCCCACTTCTGACACTCTTCATTTAGGATGCACATTTGAGATTTTTTCAGCACACACAGCCCGCCAGGAACCTCAGTGTCTAAGTATGACTTAGTGGGAGCTAAAGACCAGAGAGTGTGGCTTGATTTCACAATTCCTTTCCATTCCTTCTCCTGCTGTTGTAAGCCTCTGCTCATTCAGTAGTCAGTTATTCAGCCTCCTCTGTGTAAGGCTTTGAGCTAAGGTTGGAATCTAAGGTTGATATATAATGTAGATGTACTTTAAACATTTCTCTTGAGTTGGAGGTTTTGTTTTGTTTTTGTTTTTTAAAAGATTTATTTATTTATTTTATGCATGAGTGCTCTATCTGCATGTACACCTGTAGTTAGAAGAGGGTATCAAATGACATTATAGATGGTTATGAGCCACCATGTGGGTGCTGGGAATTGAACTCAGAACCTCTGGAAGACCAGCTAGTGCTCTTAACTGTTGAGCCATCTCTCCAGCCCTGGTTTTGTTTGTTTGTTTATTTGTTTTAATCTAACTGGATGGCATAATTAAAAATAATAATTTGAATTCCTTGGTACTCTTTGATATTATGAGACTACCAGAGGAGTCTTTTTTAAAACCATAACTAACTTTTGTTGACAGTCGTCTTTCTGCAGTTGCTGATTTTTAAGAATAAAACTTAGAAAGATAACAACATATTTTGTTAACTATCTCAAAGCAGAATATTTCAACCCTATGATAAATAAAATATTTGAGTTTGAATCAGCATAGAGAAATTAGATTGATTGGGAAGAAAAACTTAATACCAAAGAAATAGTATGAAATAGACTGCCTGGAACCTTAGTTCTGTGGTAGGAAGACAAAACTCCTGTGACTGTTGAAACCATTCTTCCTGGTGACAGGAAGCGAAGGATTTGACCACAGTGGCAACCCTCCCTGCAAGGCAGTGCCAGCCCCACCTGACAAGTGAGAAAACAGACTTGGAGAACTGCAGCCTGCCTAGGCACACACGGCTAACGAATGACCCCGTCAGCTCATACTTTATGCCATTTGCTCAGTAGGGTCCGACACAGAGATTGTGTGTTTACTTCTTGGTGCAGCAATCTTTTTCTCTCAGTAGATCTCTGCCTGTAAGGTCCTTGCTACATGGATTCTTTGGACATTAGAGGGCTATGTTCCCATCTTCTGGCACCTTGGAAGTATGACCAGCTCCCCAGCTTCTGGATGGCTCTCTGCCTATCTCGGCTCATCCCGGCCCAACGTGGGTCTAGAATAAGTCCCCAACAGCCCTTTCCCATTTTCTCTGTTAGGAGGTGATCTTTACCTCCGGGATTGTTTATTTATTGGGTGTTTTTACCAGCTCCTTGCTTTGTCCTAATAGGAATTCTTGAAAAGAGAAAAGAGTTTGGGTTGAAACGAGGTTTTTTTCTTAGTTTACTCACAGACTTTCTGCCTTGGCGTGCAAGCCAGCTTTCCACTGTGTTGACAACATGCCTGAGAGTATCAGCTTGTAAAAAGAAAAGGCTTCTTTGGGCTCATGATCTCAGAGGTGCCGAGTCGTGATCAGCTGGGCTTTGTTGCTCTGGGTCTGTTGTGAGTGAGACTCCACTTCATGGCAAAAGCACGTGGCAGAATGAATGAACCTCTCACCAGCAATGAGACAAAGAGCAAAGTAACTAGGACCCCACAATCCCTTGCGAAGGTGTGACTCCACCGACTTTAAGTTCTCATAGCTTCATCTCCTCAACACTTCTCACCTCCCATTCCTGCCATCCTGGGGAACAGGACTTTCACACACAGAGCTTGGAGGAAACTTGACCAAACCATGATACTTTGTTTCAGACTTGCTAGCTACTGCATTGGTTTGTCTTCATTGGTTCCCTCTGGGGCTCCCTGCAGCAACCTCTCAGCATCAGGATTCTTTACATAAAGGCTTTGTGTGTAGGCTCTCTATGTGGCTGAGCCAGATACTTCTTTGTGCTGTGTCTATAGACGGAGCCATTGCAGTGTTTTGGTGATGGCAAATTAACTAAATTGACCTGACAAAAATTAATACTATTATTTAGAGTTAGGGAGAGTGAAGCTGAGGGAGATTAAGTAATTAATTACTTGCTGTCAAATCCAGATTTGACCCAGATCCATTTGTTGACAAAGTGTGTTTTGTTTTTAGATTTATTTTTATATATGACATGTCTGTGCGTGCGTGCGTGCATGTGTGCATGTATGCTACCTCTGTGCAGGTACTTGTGGGGGCAGAAGAAGACATCAGATGCCTTGGACATAGATGCTGGGAACTGAACTCTGATCGTCTGAAAGAACAACAAGCATTCTTAACTGCTGGGCTATTTCTCCAGCCCCAAAGTGGGGGGGGGTGCATGTTTTTAAGCAAATTTGTGCATGTGGAGGCTAAAGGTGTTTTCTTCAACACCTTTGCTTTTCCAGTTTCTACATCATGTATTAAGGTAGGTCTCTTGATTAAGACTCAGGGCTCACCAGTTCAGCTCTTCTAGCTGGCCAGCTTACTACTGGGTGTGGTAGGAGTTTATTAAAACCACTTGTGAGAATGTTTTTGCTTAATCCCAGGAGGGCTGCTTAAGACACAGGTATAAAGTATTAAAGGTCTCATGAGCTAGTAGGGGCGTGGCTTAACCAGCTGAGCAAGTTTAACTCTGAGGACTTGGGAGGAATAAAAAGCCAGAGCCCAAAGGAGGGGGGGCTCTAGAAGGGAAGGAAAAAAAAAAAAACCAGAGCCCCAAGGAGAAGGGGGCTACAAAGAGAAAAGAGAGAATGAGCTCCACAAAGAAGTAAAAGAGAATGGGCTTTACAAAGAAGTAAGGAAAAAGGCTCTACAAAGAAGTAGGAGAAAGCTCTACAGAGAAGAGAAAGGGCTATGAGGTAGAAAGCGGTTACTGCTCTTCCAGTTGCTGGTGCTCCCCAAACTGCTGCTTGTTCTTCCTGCTGCTGTCTGCTGGTTTGCTAGTTCGCTGGACTTCTAATGAGTCTGGTATTACCACCAAAGAATCCAACGACCCTAATCAGCAGGAAGTAGCTCAAAGAGACCTACGTCCCTTCTCCCTCTAACCTTCTTTCTCTCCCACCTAGAGCTGGGGAGTTGAAGGGAACGAGGGGTGGAAGGGAGGTGGAGGTATTAAGTACAATAAATTAAGTGTAGTAAAATAAAGCAGATTGTATATATTGGATAATTAAAAAGCTTTGTCTGCAACTGGGAACTCCTGTATGTGTCTCACGATTGCAGGCAGGATGCCACACTCACCCAGCATTTATGTAGAGACTGGAGAGCCTTATGTTTGTAGGCAAGGGTTTTATCCACTGGGCCATCTCCCAGCTGCAACCACTATACAGATTTACTTCTGCAATACTTACTTACACATTTTTGTAAATGTGACAAGACAATGTTCTCTCTCTGTCTCTTTCTCTTTCTTTCTCTTTCTCTCTCTGCTCTTTTGAAGAGGGTCTCATGTAGTTTAGGCTGACCTGGAGCTCAATTATGTAGTCACTGTAAACTCCAATCCTCCTGCTCCTGGCTCCCAAGTGCTAGGATTAAGTTATGTACTGCTTTTCCTTCAGTGCAGCGATTCTTTTTAAGCCGTTGAAAACCAAATATGATTGCTCTTTTGTCCATCATCTCTCCCGTGGAGGAATGGGAGTGACAGTAACATCCAGGAATTAGTAGTGTTCATTGTGGTTAATATGGAGGAAACACATAATAAAACACACAATAAAAACACAATAGGTCGTTTTAAAATATAAAAACTTTTAAAAAATTATACTCTGTAGCATAGGCACCTCCTTTATCATTCCCAAGGATGCGCTACAGCTATGAGATGAAGAAACTGCCACGGGCTTCATGGGATGACTGTTGTATCTTTCATTGGTTGTTGGTTGTCTGTCAGCTCCAAGCACAGCCTTCCCAGCATTCCCTGGAGATGCTGAAGCAGGAGTCTGCCTTGTCTATTTTGTTAAGCCATGCTTGCAGGGAGTGCTCTAGAGCAGCAGTTCTCAACTTGTGGGTCATGACCCCAGGGGATGAACAACCCTTTCACAGGGACTGCCTAAGATCACAGAAAACACAGATATTTTCATAAGATTCATAGCAGTAGCAAAATGACAGTTATGAAGTAGCAACGAAAACAATTTTAGAGTCAAGGGTCACCACAACATAGGGAACTGTATTAAAGTATCGCAGCTTGAGGAAGGTTGAGAACCACTGGGCTGAAGGGTTCCGTGGAGCTGGAAGACAGGAGTGCTGTGCGCTTCCCCTCACTCCCTGGGTCTCTGTATCACACAGCAGTGCGGCCTCTCTCTGTAGTGGCAGCTGCTGAACTCAGTACACTTTCCGCCCACCTGCAGAGCTGGCCCTCTGTGCCCTGGAGCTGGGCAGCCACCCTCCTCAGGAGCTCTGAAGAGCCCTCTTGCTGGCTCTTCATTTTCACCCCAAACCTTTCTTCTATTTTTCAGATCTGTACTGTACCTGGGATATGTGCCCCTACATATCCTTTCTTCCTCTCTCTCTCTCTCTCTCTCTCTCTCTCTCTCTCTCTCTCTC
>CAJQZJ010032004.1:1327920-1343869 GCA_907164525.1 Lophiomys imhausi | reverse complement strand
CTCTCTCTCTCTCTCTCTCTCTCTCTCTCTCTCTCTCTCTCTCCCCTTTGTACCTAGTTAACAATTTTCCATACTAAATTTTCTCTTATAAAAGTAACCGGTGGAGGGGCTGGAGAGATGGCTCAGCGGTTAAGAGCACTGGCTGCTCTTCCAGAGGTCATGAGTTCAATTCCCAGCAACCACATGGTGGCTCACGACCATCCATAATGAAATCTGGTGCCCTCTTCTGGCCTGCAGATATACCTGCAGACAGAACACTGTATACATAATAAATAAATCTTAAAAAAAAAAAAAAAAAAGTAACCGGTGGGAATTTTGCCTCTTCACTGGGCCCTGACTGATGTGCCTATAAGATTCAGATTTCTGCCCAGCTTCAACTTCACAGTCACTGTGTCCTCATCTGAGCCAGCTGTTCCTCTCAGCAGCTTTGGAAGCATGCTTGGGTGCAGTGGGAATGCTGACCTTCTAACAGTCTTCAAGGACAAGATCATGCTGACAAACTCAACCTTAGATCTCTGATGTGTTTCGTGGAGCCGTGGGGTGGACTTCCAAAGTGTCCACTCCCTCTGAAAGCATTGCCATAGCATGGAAGAGGACTGTTTGGATGACAGACAGTGGAGCTCAGTTCACTGTGCTTCCTAATAGGATCTGCCTCCATCTCCATATATGGTAATGCAGTCATCCTTTGGTAGCCATGAGGGATTGCTTCCAGGACCCCCACAGACACTGAAGTCTGGAAATGTTCAAGTCCTTGTATAAAATGGCAAAGCACTTGCGTATGGCTTACACATATCTTTCTGTATATTTTCAGTGGTTTTTTAGATTGTCCACAACAATGTAAATGCCTTAAAGATGATTGTTCTGCTGGACTATTTAGACAGTAATGACAATGACAAAAAAAGGCCCAAGGCCTTCATTGCAAGCGTGTTTTTTTTTCTGTTAATTTTCAGTCTAAAGTTGGTTGAATTGATGAGTATGAACGGAGATACCGTGGGCTGACTGTAGTCATAGACATGGAAATATTTGTGAGCTGAACACACAGAAAGCTTCTAGCTGAGCACTGGTTGATGAATACGTCCTTCTCGGGTTGCTGAGGTAGTGAGATGACAGGCAAGCCTCTCTAGCACAGTTCTGAACCTGTGAACAGTGATGCCTTCCTTTCATGGTACCTGGTGCTCTGTGCTCGACAGGCGGGCCAGCTCTGTGACAACCAGACCAAATTATTAGTTCAAAAATGGATTAGTAAAGGGCCATGACCCATCTCAGGCAACTGCTCAGGAAATAATCTGCTCTTGGGCTTCTGGCAAAAGTTTTCTCTTTGGAAAGAAAGATGTATAAGAAAAAATCGACTTGTCTCATGTCTTCTGGAAGGTGTGTCTGCCTGAGATTGGGAAACTCGTTATCTTAGGGACCAGCAAAGAAACCCCCTGAAGGTAAGTAAAGCCCTCAGTGAAGCTGAAGGAGCACATGGGTGGTGGTGGCCAGAGTGATGCAACCCAGTTGTCCCTGTCCTTGCCTCTGAAACCCACAGACAACTGACTACGTGGCCAAGGAGGCTTTGTGTCCAGGGGTGCTGATACATGCTGGAATGCTGTAGTTGAAGAGGCCAAGGCAGAGGATGGTGAGTTCAAGACGGTGGCTACATAGCAGACCCCATCTGAAAAAAAAAAATGAAATGAAAGTTTTGCACATGTGATTGAAGGTGTGGGGACATGAGATGGGAAAATTGGTTTGTCTACTGGCCTGTTACCATCACAGCAGTGCGTAAAAGTGGAAGGGGTGGCTGGAAAGATGACTCACAGGTAAAGAATGTGTGCTGTTCTTCCAGAGGACCCTAGTTTGGTTCCCAGTATCCACTTCATGTGACTCACAACCACCTGTAACTTCAGCTCCAGGAAATCTAACATCCTCTTCTAGACTTGGCAGTACCTGCACTCACATATGAACATTCCCACACACAGGCACATAAACACATAGCTAAAACAACAAATCTTGTTTTAAAATGGAAGAATGTAATGGGACAATCAGGATGAAATTAATTTGATGTGAGAGGAACTTGTCCAATCACTTTTGGCTTGAAAGTATTTGCGGACATGAGTTAGGCCATGCTGGTGACTTGCAGGACCTGGCAAAGGGGCGGAAAAACTTCTCCCCTAAATCCTCTAGGAAGCAACAGACATGTTGATGCTAAGCAAGTGAGGCCTGCATCAGACTTCCCACCTCCAAACAAGCGAGTCGACAAAGCTGTGTGGGGTTAGCCAGTTAGTCAATGGCTGTTTACAGCCGCAGCAAGAGGAGGCTGTCATACATGAAAGGAGCCTGGGCACTTGATGCTGTCCTCACCCTCCCAACCAGCCTTCCCCGGCTACCCATCCCCACCCACAGGGTGCCCCATGTTGCTGCCATGTGAGGCAGTTGGCATGATGTTTAATCTACTTTGAGCCAGGGTTTTTCCTTATAGCCTAATTTGTTCTGCACGTAATCCCTATGTGTTTAGCAGAGCACAGTGGGTGTACCACCAGACTTTAAGTGAGTATTGGTTGAGTAGTTGAAGAGAGGTTAGTGAGAAAAGAACCCCAGAATCCTCATTTAAAGAAGGCTGCTTTCTGACTCAGAGTAAGTGTGATATCTCAGAACTCTTTTCAAATAAAAACACAAAAGATGCTTGCAATGAGGGATAAATTATTTGAATGCCGTGATGGCTGGAAGACCAGCAGGTGCACTTTCAAATTGCCAGATTCATTTCCTATTGTGACCTCCAGGCTTCCAAATTCTCTTTTCCAAAATAGCATTTCAGCAGGCCCTCTGAACCTGCCAAGAAGTGATTATTTTTACAAATCCAGATGATTTCCTAATTTTGGATCACTCAGGCAGAGGTAGAAATGAAGGGAAACATGAACTGTTTTTCCATCTGCACAGAGTGGGAACAGACGAGCACTGGCCTAAAACAAATGCTGCTGACAACCCCAACCATGGTTATCATCAGACAGCTGTTGAGTGGCCTCTGTGAACTCAGCTGCAGGCCCAGCCCAGCTCAAGATGAGAGGGGCTAAAGGTCACATGCTATTTCAGTTGGTTTCCAGTGCTTTTGTCCACCACTTCTGGGGTTCAAATTAATTTTTGGAGTTTCTGTTCCAAAGTCCATGGCGAGGCTCATAATCACCCTCTACACTCCCAGGATTTGCTCCCCACCCCCATCCACAACCAGGTGTACTTGTTCAGCCCTGTCTTCTTCCTCCCCTCCCTTTCAGTCTGTTTTTCTAAAGTTAGTTCATGACCTTGGGAAAGTAGCATTTCCCTTACTGCCAGGCCCAGCCACTGCCTATGGAGTGCGGGTTCTGATGAACTAGTTAATTGCCCAACGGCCTTGCTCATGATCATGCCTACCAGGATTTGAATCTGCTGGGCTACATGGTTCTGATGTTAGGGTGGGTAGGGTTTGCTGGGAACTGTAAATCGTGATTCCATATCCAAGCTGAGTGATGAGTTCATCCACTGCTCAGTATTGGATCTGGTTTTTTCACAAGAGAAAGTCTCAGAACCTCAGTTAGAGGTTGCAGACTTCCTTTTCCAGTAGTGAGCTAGAAAGGTTTTTAAGTAATTTTGAGAGTCCTGGATGGAAGACTTCGTTTAGAGTTAGTCCACCTTGTGGATGACGGAGCATCCTGTCAGCCCCCATCAGCAAAGTGCTCTGATTATATTGCTGGTGTTTCTGTGTTCCTATTCATAACGGAAGAACTACCTTCCTTTCTTTCCCTTCCTGATGCCATGGTCAAAATCTTCTTACCTGTTTTTTTTTTTTTTTGTTATTGTTGTTTTTTTTGTTTTTTAGAGTTAATTGCTCTTTTGGTTACCTATAACATTGTAGTCTTTTCATTCCTCTTCATGCTGTCATGCCAAACCCTTTGATATAATTTAGCTAAATTTATAAGAGCATACCTGAAGCCTGGAGATATAGCTCAGTGGTAAGAGTACTTGCTTAGCGTTTGGGAAGCCCTAGATTTGATCCCCAGCAGTAGCAACACTCATATCTAGATAATATGCTTCAATAAAAGATACTTCCTTTTGTTTCCAAAGATAAAACTATCCACCAAAAGTTTGTTTCCTAGGGCTGAACTTGGTTTTTTTTTTTGGGTGGGCTGAGGCTATAGCATGAAGCCCTAATTTTGATTCCAGCACCCAAAGCACCATGATATAAAATGGAGAGAATAGAACTACTCATTTCAGGTGTTAATGGCTAGGATAAAGGCTATACTACAAAGCTTTCTTGGAGCAACTATGGTTGTAAAATGTAAAAATGACCAGATCAGAATAAAACGGCAAGGAACAGATCAGACCCAAGTGTAGTTACTGGCATTGAATCACATACCAGCTTGGTCATAAGGTAATTAGACTTCTTTGTAACATATCTTTGGGTTACATATTATTGGGCTACATACATACATACACACAAACACACATACAGAGAGAGAGAGAGAGAGAAAGAACAGTCCATGCACTCAATATTTAGAGAAACAGACTGCAGTAAGTTCATTGACAATGAACTAGAAATGGTTAAGGCAGAAAATTTTAACAGGGTTAAGAGAAGAGCATAAAGCTCTCAGGACACATCAGAAAAGTTTCTTTTTGTTGTGCATGGTGGTTAATGAAGAAATTCATAACTGGTCAGTATGCAGAAAATATGCACCTGTGGAATCCTCAGCCATAAATGGGACATCTGTGTCATACCCCTCCCCCCAGGCTCAGGGACCTTGTGGAAAAGCAGTGGACGTGCACTTGTGAACTCAACAGCAGCTGGCCTGTGCAAGACCTGTACAAGATGAAGCCAATCAATGGGGTGTGTGTGGCTCACGAGCTCCACCCCTAACTGGACATCTGTAGATAGTTGATGGCTTCTGGGGGCAGAGGACACTGCTTACCTAATGGTAGATGAAAGGAAAAGAAAGGGGCAGAAATGAGCCAATCTCCTAGGTCTACAGGGCATACCCTCAATGACTTAACTTCCTTCCATCATGTCCCACAACTTAAGGCTCCCATAATTTCCTAACAGTGTCACTCACGGGTTGGGGACCAAGCCTTTAGCCTGTAGGCCCTTGGGAGACACTGGGATTCTAGTGACAAATATTACTGGGTACAAAGTGCATAATATTTTCAGTATTATAAGTGATGGGCCACCATAAATTCTGCTGGGGCCATCTTTATTGCTAGAGGGACCTATTTAGAAAAATAAAAAATTGCTTTGCCCAGAGGGAGTATATTACAGTTGCATTTAAACATGGAGAAGACAATGCCTGTGTAAGTTCTCAAGCAGGGTTGATTTTCTCTGTAGATTGAACACTTAGTAATGAAACATTAACTGAAAGCACTCTGCCTAGGGTGACCTTGTTTTCTCTTCAGTGAGATGGTGGAACCAACCTCTGTCTACTCTAAGTTGGGCTGGAAGAAGTTAATTCAGAGGAGCAGTGCAGGAGGGGTTGGGGCAGAGGTATAAGCACAGGAGAGGATTCTAAAATGTGACATGGACCAGAAGCTTTGAAGGATTAATTTGTATACCACTGCTTGAAGATAGAGGGCAGAAATGACAGCAGAGAGTTGGTGCTGTTTGTTCCTCTTGGGTTCCTGGCTCTGAATGAAGGGCAAGAACATGCTGTTTGTTGGACAGATGACTTTGGGGTGGGTAGAGAGAAGGCAGCAGCTTTCATGGAGGAAGATCTCAAAAATCTTGTTCCAGGATGTTAGTTGGATTTTATTGGTGATGTAGAGCAGATACATCTGCAGAATATTGTGATACTACTTCTGAGAACATCTGCTGCAGGAATGGAAAGCAGATAGTGATTTGAAATTAATCAGGAGGTTCTGTCCTGCCCAGACAGCATGCTGGTCTTCACAGGAATGACCAAACCAATCAGATTTACAGAAACAGAAGCAAACCATCTGTTTTTGTGCTGCTAGATACAAATATTCCCGGGAACAATTAAAAATAAAATCACCGGAGAATTTGAAGGCATGTAAATTATTAAAGTGCTATCCTTATCATTTTTTATATTAGATGTATTGATTTAGAATTTATAGCTAATTTCATCCTCTTACGAAAAGTCTCATCCTGATAAACGTCTGTAATCAAGACACAGAACAGCTACACTCCCCAAAAAGTTCTTTCATGCCCGTTGTGAGCCATCCTGCCTGCCATGCCAGGCTGTAGGCATTACTGATGGTTTTCTCTCCACACAGTTGTGCCTTTTCTAAAATGGAATATAAAAGATTTGTGGAATGTGTTACTTTTTGTATCCGATGCTTTCCCTCGGCACACCGCATTCTAGATCCACCCATGTTGTTGGATGTGTTTGTCCGTCTGTTGCTTCTGTTAGTGAACATTCCCACAGTGTGTCTGTGTAGCAGCCAGGGATATTTTCACCGTAGCTTCTGCCCATTTCTGTTTGGGGTTTTGGTGAACAGATGTGTACATACAGCTGTAGGGTTGTTGGATTCTATAATCAACATTTGTGTTTCTTCTAAGGTGACTTTTCCAAAGTAGCAGGGGCCATTTCCATTACTATTAATTAGCTGTTGCTTAAGTTACACCTCATTCTTACCATCACTTAGCATTTTTGTTCAAAAACATGTTTTGATTATTTTTTTAGTATGTGCACACTGACACACATAGTTGTGTGGGACAGAGTCCTTCCTGCCTTGGGGAGTCCCTTAGAAACTATCCACCTGTTTTTTTTTTTTTTAAAGACCTGAGGACTGAACTCAGGTCTCAGGTTTGTGCAGTGGGTGCTTTAGAGACTGACCTATTGGCTGGGCCACATTCTTAGTATTGTCTTAAAAAAATTAAATATGTTTTACAATGTAAAGTGTTCTTGCCTTTCCAAAGCACAGCCCCTTTCTAAGTAGCGATAATTCTGCAGTAAGGTCA
Source organism: Lophiomys imhausi (assembly GCA_907164525.1). Lineage (NCBI taxonomy): Eukaryota > Metazoa > Chordata > Mammalia > Rodentia > Muridae > Lophiomys > Lophiomys imhausi. The sequence continues at coordinate 1,336,950 of CAJQZJ010032004.1, read as the reverse complement.
TTTGGAAGATGAGTAGAGTCAGTTTTTGTTGTCTATGGTAGTTGTTCTGTATAAAATCTCTATGGACACTGAATTAGTGGACATCATGCCATTGTTCTTAAGGGGGGGGATGGAAGATTAGATTCCTAGAGCCCATGTTTTACTCAATCATTTAATATGTAATCTAGCTTTCATTGTGTTTCTGTTTATACAATTGTTGATAAGGAAATTAGCTTGGCAAGTGAGGACTAGGCTGTATGAAACACATTAAATCTCAAGCTGGGCATGGTGGCATGTGCCTTTAATTCCAGCACTTGGGAAGCAGACAGATCTCTGTGAGTCAAGGCTAGCCTGGTCTATATAGTAAATTCCAGGCTAGCCAGGGCTACATAGTGAGAAAGCTCCTTAAAAAACAAAACAAACATTCCATTTTTTAGACTGAAAGGGAGAGCTGTTGGGGGGAAAAAAGAAATACCTTAAACTAAAAAAAAAAAAAAAAAGAAGGGAAGAGGATGGGGGGATTGAGGGGGAGGAGGGTGGAAGGGTGGGACTGGAGGGGGGAGTAGGGAGGGGATTGTGATTGAGATGTAACTTGAAGAAATAAAAAATAAATTATTAAAAAAAAACAAACAAATGAAAAAAACCTCAGATTTTTTACACACTAGCAGACTTTCCCTTTTGCTTTTATGTCCAAAGACCTTCTATGGCAGCTAAGCACAGCAACAAGCGCACACTCAATTCTTATAAAGTAATGTAAATGCTGAGACCCGAGTTTTGTCACTCCACTAGCTGTAGAGTATGTGTTTAATATTCAGAGACAGATTAATGCACTTTCCAAACCTCCTTTGCTGGCGAGTAATTAGAAGTTTTCTAGATTGACTGCCAATATGATATAGGTCCCCCCAAAAAAATCACTTCTTTTTCTGAGACAGGACAATAAATTGGTTTTCCTGAATATACTGGGTAAAGAATCCGAGTTCTTGACCTTGAATATTTCATGGGTATTGCTGTATGCAGTGGGGAACAGAATGACATTCGATGAAATGCCTGAGATTTATAACATAATAGCTTGAGCATATGTGCCAAGAAATAGAAATCTTAAACCCTATCAAATCAAGATTAATTGCCTATTAAAATGCTAACACATAGTATAGTGCAGTCGGTGTAACAGGCCTTCTCTCTGCATATATTCCTGCAAACACACCAGCTCTGCGGCTGCATGAAACATCCTCTGTCTCCCATCTCACTCCCAGCGGGTGAAGTATTGGTGCTCAGTCATTCTCCGTGTGGCCCTGGCTCTTGCTTGGGACCTTTCCACTGAAAAGCTCTTGCTGCTCTCTAGAAACTGTGAAACTTCCTGGCTTTGTACCGCTGCCAAAAACCTGTTGCTTCTCTTGTCATTAACTACTCCATATTTATCCCTTTCTAGCTTTGTGGACAGAAACCCACACAGTGCTTCTGTGACAAGGAAAACAGTAGTTTGCTTCCCCCCCTTACTAGCCTTGAGGAAATGGATCCCACGGGCTAAATTTCTTCTTGCTATTCAGCTTTCCTTTGCTTTAATGGTTTCAACTGTTGTCCAGGTGGCAGTGGCAGAAATGTATGGGGAAAATGCACATGAGATCATCTCACTAAACCTTCCAATAGACTCTAGACAGAAAGTCATAGTGTTGCTAAGTTGGCTTCTAATGAATGGTTGGGTCAGTCAGCAAATATTTAGCAAGAATCTTTTATGTGGCAAACTTCTAGACTTAGTGACACCAAGAATGGTGGGTAAGATTCTGACCCCATGCACTTATTCTGCTTTCTTATGCTAAATGGCTTTGGATCAAACATCCTGTATTGGAACACAGTGGAAAAGAAGTGCTGAAGCAAGGCTTGAATTAGCAGCAGGTAAACTATCATCATTCTTTAACAAGTAGGCCAGGTTTTTGGAAAAGTGTTCTATGAAAAAAGAAAAAAAATTATAAAGTACAACCTTTAAACAATTTTAATATCTTCAAATGTATGTAAAGTTAAACATAGTACAAGGTTTTCACATTGTACCTTGTGTATCAGTTTCCTTCAATGAGTAATTATGCCTCATCTCCTTGCACAGCACTTCAGTGCTCTTAGCCTTGTAGGTCTTCACCTTACTGCATGTTCTAAAGGAAACCCACCAACATGCCATTCTCTTTTGAGACCCAGGACCATCTAGCTACAAATGGTGTGACAAGCTGGACCTCTTCATTTGTTTTTACAGCGCAAACCCTGCAGCAGTGACATGAAATATCATGTCTTTTCTTTCTCACTCTCAGTGGGAGAAGGGGGAAGAAAAGTTCCTTCGTCATTCTCTTTGTGGATTTTGGCTTTCTCTAGGAAGTGCCAATACGTATTCATTTTTTATGTTGTTCTGGAAAGCTGCAAGCAGCCTTCTAAGCCACAAAGCAAACTCAGTCTCTAAGGTTCTCCAAGTACAGGTCAGAGAGGTGGGAAGCTTTGTTTTTCTAGGCAGGGAGAGCATGTATAGTGCACTCACAACCTGCTTAGCTTCCCAAGTCCTCTTCAGCCAGTTTCTCTGCTAAGGACCCCACATCAATCTGTCACCGGTGGTCAGCAGCACAGCGAAGAGCCAGTGTTGTTGTGAACCGGCAGTGAAATGACTTGACTCCCAGCTGGTCATCAATCTGTGCTGGACAGCAGCATGTTTGCCTCTACAAATGAGCTGGGCCCCTCTGCCACACATCTCTGCCAACTTTTGAAAGAAAGAGTCTGTTTCAGTTCTTTTCGGGGTAAAGACAAAAGACCTGTCTCTCTTTACACAACCAGCTATTGAACAATCTACACAAAGATTCACAGCCAGTATCCTATGATTTTTTTTTTTTTTGAGAAGCCAGGAAGTTATCAAAAGGGGGGACAGGATATAGATAGTATCTATATGCACACAAACCTACAAAGTACACATCTGTTTTTCTTCAGTAAAGATGATATGTTCATGATCCTAGATGCACCATTTCTGGAAGTTCTCATGCAAATATAAAAAGATTCTGGATTTGGGGTTTCAGGATACTAGTTGACTTCTCTGTTCTCGAGTTGAAGGAAGCGCTGTGAAAATACACACAGCCTTGTGTGAAGTTTCTCATGATCCTTACAGGCTACGGAACGAAGGGCCCGCTGCTGAGTCACTTGTGTTTCTACTGAGTCAGTGCCACAGTGAACACAAATGCCAGGTCTCACAGCTGGGAACGCCCACTGAAGGGTTTTCTTATGGTTCATTATGGCAGAGTGGGGCTTGGACAACTCAGCAAGCATGGTCAGGGAACAGACTTGGATTTTGTAAAGCTGAAGGAGAAAGAGAAGAATGTGGGAAGTAACAGAGTGGGGAAACAGAAAGTAGATGAATAGAGGAGGGTTTCCTGTGTACAATTGGCCATGGTACAATGCTGGGGTACCTTCAGGGTAGGGATGAATGAATGGTAGCAGGAGTAGATTATAGCGAAGTGGAAAACTTTGAAGTTCCAAAAGAAAAGTGTGTGTGTGTGTGTGTGTGTGTGTGAGTTGGAGAGAGAGTTAGTAACCACAGTTGTTGCTTCTTTGATCAGGACATCCCACTGGGTAAACAGATTGTTTGGTTGTCATTTAGTAGATGAGTATAAAAGAGCATAGGTTTTATCTTTTGTTGTAGATAAGTTCCTCATTTCTCCTTAGAGAGTATGGCTCTCCAGACCCACAAAGGAATCAGTAGAGAGAACACAGAGGAGTTTGAAACAAGGAAGTTATTTGGGCCTCACACTGCTACTCAGCTGGGCCCCCTTGAGCCATGGAAATTCTTAATGAAACCTTCCAAAATTAAACTTTGTAAACCCAGAAGAGACTATACTATGTGGCCAGATTTGAATATCACTTGGGATCGGAATTGTGTGTGATCCTTTTTAATGCTCTCTATTTACACAAAGTAGGAGAAATCAAGTTTTGATGGGCAAGTGATGTGATGTTTGGTTTCATTCTGGCACAGAGAAAAGAACCCAAGGCTCTACAGCTCCTTCCAGTATCCCAAGTGGACAAGTTATCCCCAAACACAGATAGTCTCAATTCAGGAATTCTGATGCTGCCCTCCTGTGTGGGATATATAACTTTTCTAGTCCCCAAGCCTTTCTCTGAGGGTGGTGTGCAAGGAGGACATGTTTCAGAAGGGTATGGTTATCTTCTTTGATGATAACAACCATCATCACTGCTAGTATCTTTTCAGGTACCCAAGTAATTCTTTCTAGCCCCAATTAGCTCCATTTTAAAATAATATTTTAAATTTATTCTCCAAAAATTTCACAGCAGGAGTGGTGGCATACACCTTTAATCTCAGCAATTGGGAGGCAGAGGCAGGTAGATTTCTGAGTTCCAGGCTAGACAGATCTATGTAATTAATTCCAGGACAACCAGGTTTACATAGTGAGACCTTATCTAAAAAAAGAAAAGAAAAAACAGAAAAGAATTGTATGCAAATATGTAATGTATCTCCTCTGTATTCCCCCTTCCAGCTCCCCACAGAGTCCTCCAACATATCCCTCCCTCTCTGAATTCACATTCTCTTCTTTAAAAAACAACAACCACAGCATCAAAAACAACAAACAAGCTCAGAGTCCTGTTAGTACTGCCCCTGTGCACATGGGTGTGAGGCCATCTGCTGAAACATGGAATACCTACCAGTAGCCACACACACAAAGTAACACAAAAACTACTTTCCCTCCTTCAACAACCATCAGCTGCTAGTAGCTCATCAGCTAGAGGTGAGGCTTAATGAGCCCCTCCTTCATCCATGTTGGAAGTTTGACTGGCTTGATCTCATGTAGGTCTTATGTATGTAACTACGGATAATGTGAGTTCATGAATGCAGCTGCTATATCATGTCTAGAAGACCACATTTCACAGGACTTGTCTATTCTACAGCTCTTACATTCTTTCCATCCCCTCTCCTGTGATGTTTCATGTACCTTGGGGGAGAGAGTATAGATGTCCTGTTGAGGACTAAGTTGTCATAGTTATTCTCAGTATTATGACCAGTTATGAGTCTCTGAATTGACCACTACCCATTGCAATCTTTGACCAAGATTGAGAGAAACACAAACCTATGGGTATAAACATATATATTTAGAAGCAGTTTGACAAGATAACCATTTAGCAAAACAACAGCAAAAACAATAGTAGGTTTTTCCCTAGAGTCTGTGATTTCCTCAACTACAGGCTTTTGACCAGGTGTACAGTTCTAGGCATGAATGCCCTCCTATAGGAGTAGGCCTCTAAAAGCGGTTGGTCACCTCCTACAACCACCATGCCACTATTGTACCAGTGGGCACACTCACCTCACAGGTCAATATTGTAGTTATCAGGGCACAAGGTAAAACCAGTGATGTCTTTTCTTCTAAGTGGTCTGTATAGCACTTACTGGCACTGTGAAAGCTAGCCAGAAGAAAGGAGGTTTCCTGGGAGATGGATTTCTCTATGTCCTGAAAAGTGTGTGGTGTCTTCAGCAATATGGTGTTACCATCTATTTATGGTAGGCAACCAAGACAAATGGTGTTCTAGTTTGATTTCTGTTGCTGTGATAAAATACCACAACCAAACTACTTTGGGATGTGTCTTACAGTTCCATGTTATATTCCATCATTATGGGGAAGTAAAGGCAGGAACTTGAGACAGCAGTCACATCATATCCAAGAGCAGAGAGAGAATATGTGCATGAATGAGGTCTATTTGCATGTTTGTGCTCAGCTCAATTTCTTCACTCTCAAACAGTTTGGGACCTCGTTGCTTAAGGAATGGAGTCACCTACAGTGGGCTGGGTGTTCCAACATAAATTAACTTAATTAAGGCAATCCTCCATAGACATGCCCACAGGCCAACCCAATGTAGATAATCCTTCCATGAAATCACCTTCCCAGATAATTCTGGGTGCGTCACTTCAAGCTAACCATCACAAGTAGCAGTATAGTAACTTGTGTTGTTGTGGAGTCTTTTGGGGAGTGCCTAACTCCAATAGGGAGGTATCCCATGCATTGCACTAAGATTTTTAGTTAATAACCCATGCCTTCTGGGAGCAGCAATATCCACTTATGTAGGGTACATCTACCTCTGTTCAAACTTTTTTTAAGGGTCTTTCATAGAAAAAAAAACCCTGAATTTATTATTTGTCTGTTTGTTTATTTGTGGGGGGTAGGGGGGCTGAGTGCCATGGCAAGTATGTGGAGATCAGAGGACAACTTGTGGAAGTCAGTGCTCTCCTTCCATTGTGTAGGTCTTGGGATTAAACCTAGATCTTCAGGCTTGGTGGTGAGCTAAACCATCTTGCTGGCCACCAATCTGCTCCTTTATTTGTGAATTAAATATCTCAATCTTTAACAAGATCTCCAAATCCCACTGGCTTTTGAGTGTAAATGAATTCCCTTTGACATTAATTCCCAGTGAGGTTGTAACATTGATATTCACATCTCCTTGACACACCCTTCTTTCAGTGTTTTAAGTCTTGAGGATGGATCTTACATCCTTAGGACTCTGAGCTGCTAAACCGTCCACCACTGGCACCTGTCACCATCACTGTTTACCTTTTTTGCTCCAAGATGACAACTTAAGTTTACATAAAAATAAGCAAGATGTAAATTGATATAAGTGAAGTCAGATGTGTTGGCACTTCAAAGATTGAGGCAGGAGGATTGAACATTCTATACCAGTCTGAGCTATACAGACCACTCCTGGAGGATTGAACATTCTGAACCAGTCTGAGCTATGTAGAACACTCCAGGAAGATTGAACATTCTGAACCAGTCTGAGCTATGTAGAACACTCCCGGAGGATTGAACATTCTGAACCAGTCTAGACTATGTAGAACACTCCAGGTTAGCCTTTGATGTATAGTGAGACCTCTCTCAAAGAAAATTTGTTTGTTAGAGGAATGAATTTTGTAGGATTGTGATAAAATGCAGAGAAACCAGTCCAGAAGTGGCTTGAAGTGGTTCCATTACAAGATGGTGCTAGCCTAAACTGGAGTATTTGAAGCAAGAGAGTAAGAGAGTTGTCAAATCTGACAGGAGGTGATCAGTAGGACGAAGTGGTTAGTTGGATTCTGATATGTGCAATAGCTAGCAGTACCATTCATGGCACAGGGGACAGGAGAGATGGACACATGCAAATAAAATGAAGAAGACATTGACTTCAGGGATGTCTGAGGTCTTCTTAGTTATTTCTAAGATAATGTGCTCCCTTGGAGGTTAGAGTTCAACCAAGAACTATGCCTGGAAATGTAGGTATGAATCACAGCCATGGTAATGAATGTAGAAGAGGAGGAGCCCAGGGCTAGGGCAGAGCCCTGAGGAGGGCCTTCATTTATGGGCTCTATAATGCTACACAGCCAGAGGAGAACACGAGGAAAATTAGAGCGACTAACAAGGGTAAATGATATTTGACCAAATGTCTAAGGGCCCCTCCCTTCTCAGTTTAATCTACTCTGTGCACTCATTTTAGCCTTTCATACCAGAATTAAATTACTTTTCTCTTGTTTGGTCCAAGGAGGAAATGTGGAATTTAGCTTTGAGGTGAGGGAATCAGGTGGCAGGGTTGAGATCCAGGAGTAGGATCAAGTCCTGGGTGCTGGAGACTGAGAGGAGGCCAATCCTAGCAAAGTGCATGGACAGGGGTCTCTTTAGGAAGCTGATTATACAGTTTGTGTTAAATGACCAGAGATTACACAGAATGATGGTTGCTGACTTGTTAGGGAGTTAACTAGACAGTGGTGTTAAGTGTCATGGCCATTGACGCCCCACTAAAGATAACTGCAGTGAGTTTAAGGTGGCCCTGAAGGTTAAGAGCAGGACCTTGGAGAGGGTTGGGAAGAAGCAATGATTCTCAGCCTTGGAGCCTGCACAAGTGACAGCATAAGCAGCAAGTCCCCAAATGTCAGAGCTAGAACACCTCTTCAGTGACATCTGGCTCAGGGTTTCCCAAATGGGTTCTCTCAGGTTCCCAGTTGTAAGCCATTAAGCTGTAGAGTAACCCTCTGCTCTTCTGAGCTCCCCTCTTCCTTCCCTTCCAAGAGCCTAGTAAGGTTGTCCAGGGTTCTAGAAATGAACGAGTTTATACCCACCAGCTTTCCCCATCCACCCTAAGCAGAGGTTGAAAATCTCATGCGGACAGGAGCTCAGGTATAGAATAGTCCTTGCCTTATATCCCTTCTCCATATTTTCCCTGTACTCTGGGGGACTAAAAAGAAAGAAAATGTTAAGTGTTCCAGCACCACACATCCCCTCCTCCACCAGGAAGGAGCATTGCTGGTGCTCTCCTGACAGAAACCCAGCAGTTAGCATGGAGAAAAGCACAGCATTGACACAAACTCTCTAATTGCTCATAAATTTCACCCAACTGTGTTATACTGTTTGGTGTTGTTTTGTTTTTGAGACAGGTCTGACTGACCTATGGCTTCAAATATGAAATCTTTATGCCTCCACCTCCTAAGTGCTAGAATAATGGGTGTGTGCTATCACCTGGTACCTTAGGGCATTCTGATATATTAACATGAGTACTATGATCTGGGAGCATAGCTCAATGGTAAAATTCTTCCCTAGCCCTGAGTTTTGAGTCCCAACACCGCACACACACAAAAAATTTTTTTTTAATTCAGTATTGTGTTAGACACACAAAAAAGTAAATAAATGACAATAAATAAATAAAAATACTGCTTTAGAATCCTGAGAAATGAAGCTGCAGTAATGGGTCAGGACTTGAGAGCATTTGCTCCTCAATCAAGAGGACCATAGTTCAGATCCAGTTACCCATGTAGCAAGCCAGACATCCCGCAAATACCTGCATTCCAGCTTCAAGGGATCTAATACCTTAGTCAGGCCTCCATGCTTGCAAAAGTACACACATCTGAAAACACTCATACAAAAGAAATAAATATTTTAAAAGAATCTTGAGAAACAATGCTTTTATCCTACTTAGTGTGACTGCAAAATCATTTTTGTGCTCATACATGAGTGTGTACGTGTGTGTGTGTGTGTGTGTGTGTGTGTGTGTGTGTGTGTGTGT